>PQWD01000401.1:0-108569 GCA_019425675.1 Leucinodes orbonalis
GCGTTGTGTGTATGTGTGTGTGTGTGTGTGTGTGTGTGTGTGTGTGTGTGTGTGTGTGTGTGTGTGTGTGTGTGTGTGTGTGTGTGTGTATGTGTATTGCAAAACAATTGCAAGAAACGTTTATTAAAAAATGTTTATTTACTAGCTGTGTTGACTGTACATGGTCTGTCTGTTAGGAGCACCGAACAAGACATCGGCTCGTTCCTTTCTCTTTTGGCACACGAATTCTTAGCTTACTAAAATGACTGGCAACACGAACAAGCGTTCGCTATTTTGGAGACACAATGGTATTTAGCTATATATTCTATGTCTATGTCAACCCACGTTGAATTTTTCGTCACACCCAGCCAGTTATCTTCAACCACTTTGGGCCGCGATAAAAGGTGTATATGACGATGCAACGTTAAGGTTTACTTCTATAATTATGCCATTTTAGGGTTCGTAGCCAGATGGCACAAAACGGACCTTATAGATTCGTCAAGTCTGTCCGTCCGAATTACACGGACTTTGTACGTATTATGTATTCTGTGAACCGCTATTAGGTTTTAATAAAAAACTTGAAATAAAATTAATATACAAAATACAAAACTATATTATTATACATTATACAAAAACATATTATATAAAAACTATATTATTATACATACATTGAACTAAAATTTTTTTTTTTATCATACCCCCACGTGTGGTGTATCAATGTTAGATCTTAAAAAATGGTATTGAGGTTTGTCATATATTTTAATTAAATTGAAAGTTGCGCGAGAAACACTTCCAAGTTGAAACAAAAAATTAAGTACATGACCATAAACTCTAACAACGAATTTAGTTTGAACGATTTCTGGTGTGTAGTTTTTTTACGTCATAAACGGTGAACTACTTTTTTTTTTATATTAAAGCATTGTAGGTGCGCTAAGTAAATAAAAATAATTTTATTTTAAGTTACTTGCTGCTGCGGAACCCTCCACGTGCGAGTCCGACTAGCGCTTGACAATTTTTACCTATAAATATGAACGACGAATTACGCCACAGTTTTTAATTTATTTTCTTACTAACCAGAACTAACTTGAACTGTAACAAAACGATTTTGCTGCATGATATTATATGCATGTGTACGTCTGTTGATTAGGAGTCATGATGCCATACTGGTTGCATCATCATACGCTATGGAAAATTTCACTAACTTAATATGAATGATTGTATAACAGAACATTAATTAGCCGCGTTGTAACAGCTGAACCCTTATTGTTACTCCTATTCCTTAAAAGGCAGCTAAGGTTTTTTTACTAGGTGGTAGACTCGATACGGAGTCGTCTAGGTAGGTACCACCGCAGTGCCTGATATCATCCCGTGAAACAGGAGTGTTGTGCAATTTGTGTTTCGGGATGAGGGCACTGTAGCTAGTGAAATTACCGGGTATAAGAGACTTAACATCTGTTGTCTCGGGTGACGGGCGCAGTGCGGCATTGATGGAGGATAATAACTGTCTATCAGTTGCTGGTCTCCTTTAATGCCACTCTGTCATGGTCTGGCGTATCACTTACCATCAGGTGAGCGTCCAGACCGTCCTTTACACTTATAACATAAAAAAAGAAATTGGAGAGAAAGAGTACTGATGTAGTCAGTTCGGTGTAGGTATTCCAATCCGCCGCTAAGCGTTTAATTAAAAGCAGACGTGAAGTTAACTTACGGGCTTAATAGTAAGTAATGTAAAATTTAAATTATTCATAAGTACTCCCCATAGCAAGGCTACAATCGGTATAACCGTCATCATTACAGTCCAATATGTCCACTGCTGAACGAAGCCTCAAAAATTATTTCTAATCTTTGATCTAGCAGTCAACATATCAGATACTGCCCTATTTAACCAGGTCATCAAGCAATATACATACTTAGAGGCATGAATTTACTTATTTTCCCGTAACATGAACGCCACTCGAAAACCACGCCGCCCCATTTCTTTGAGCTGTTATCTTCGTAATATATGTAAACCAGGACACAAACAAATTCAGAAATAAGCAAACATCGGTATACCATGCCGCAGCTAGAGATACCACTTGCATTGAGCCTGGAACTCGTTTATTGCTATATACCTAAATGTCAAGGAGAATATTAACTCTAACTTTACAATCTTTATGCTTTTCATGGTAATAATAAGCTAACTCATTATTCTAAATGCAAATTTTTAGTTATTTCTCAGAAGTTGAAATTAACAAAATTATTATGATTTTCCATTTTATACGAATGATGACCGTAACGTAAACAAGTTATTTGACAACTAATGTGAATACTAAACGTATATATAAGAATTATTTATTTTTCTAACTGCCAATCAACTTAAAACAAACGAATCAGCATAAGAGAAATGCAACATTTGCATAGTCACGAATTCCAAAAAGCTACTCAGAGTATTTGGAAACTTTTTCATATTGTAAATTGTCAACAACAAGTGTAGTGTTATTTTAACAATCGCGATAACGTAAATGGAGCACAAAGTATGCCGCATACATTATGTACAGTGTTCCGAGGTATGCGCACACGCAATCTCGAACAGCTACTGTGAAAAAATGTCATTGGCATTATACAGGAGGCTGCAACGTGCGATCTCAAAGATTTATAACAAATAATCATAAATCAATATTTACAACACTAACAAGAGGAAGATGTCTATTATGTATCCACATCACGGCGTCTTTTATTTATGGTACAGTGTGGTTGATTTATTGCTTATTTTACGGAATTACCTCTTTATTTATTTTGTCTCTAAGTAACGACGAGTGAGGACTTTAAAACGGACAAGATCAAATTGAAGATTTATTAGACGCACGATGTCACGGACTTCAAGCGGTATGTTAAGTACACAGAAGAATATGTTAAGTCAGAGTACACAGAAGAAGTGATCATGGATGGAATAGTAAGTGTGAAAGTGTAAGGCAAAGGTGAAAATAGTTGGATGAGGTTCATGCGTTGAACGGCTACGGTGCTGTCTAAGGCTAATAAAATAAAAATGATACAAAAAATGTTGAAGTTACGTTTAGAATGGATATGATAAAAATAAACTTCCCAGTAAATAAATTGGAGAAAGAATAAGTAAATCACAATGAACCCTTTACTTGAAGTACGTCACATAAAACAAAACTAATGTCCGTCGCTATCTACACGCGCCTGATTACATTATATAATAAACTTCGGCCTACCACGAGTACATTTATATGATATTAACATAATTTAAACGTTATTAAATACGCACTAGTTAAAGCAATTCATATGTGCGGCATAATGCCATGGGTCAAAAGCAATACATAGTAGGTGTGTGATAATAAACACACATCATTATTATTACTCTTTGCACTACTAATGAGTAACATTGCAACACATGGACTTTAATGGGTACAATTATACAGCTTTACCTACGCAATAAAATATTGTTGCTAACATGCACTCGTATTGAAATGAAATGCCATTAAATAATTTTTATTCAGATAAAAATAGTACAAAATGTAAAAGTAATAAATTGCTAATTGGCTGAAGTGACCAAAGCTACGAGTATCTACCCTATAGGAAATTTTCCGTCAACATAAACATAGTACGAGTAACCCTGTTTGGAAATTCTGTTGTTATACTATTGTCGACAGTGGCCTCTTGCCATAATAATGCTGGCCATAATAAAAAATTTGTGCTCATTAATATTAAAAAAAAAAATAAGAAATAGGTATAAACCTCACAAAGTAGCTAAACATAAAACATGGTCGTAAAGCATCGCTTTCAAAAATAGACGACAAAACGAAACAATGATTTGAAATCTGTCAGCAGCGGCGAACAGACGAGGTGCAAAGCTTTGCAAACAATCGGTTGTGGTTGAGGCGCGTCGCAGATGAGGCTGAGCGCTTATCTTCCGCAGGATACAGCGACTCTTCCGCCGATACCGGCCACCCACGCCCCCTCCGGGGCCCTCTTTAGGGTTGCCAGGCATTTAAAAAATTGCACGGGCGAATCTTTTGTGCGATTATGAAAAGTGAAATAAATGTATTTCTTGTCGAAAAAAAATGAATGACTGTAGCATCTTTATTTCATAGCTTGCTTGCTTACACTGATCCTATTTTCATTTCACTGAAATTAATCGCAATATCATTATGGTTAATTGGTTTGTTTTATGGCAGTAATAACTTAATCGTAAAATACTCGCAGTTGATTATACATCAACGCAAACGTAAATTGGTTATAAGCCCAATAGGGTTTAGGTTGATTATTATCCTAATGCATTTTAACGCTAATGTTTGCTTTAAACTAGTAAATTGATAAATTCTCATATAGATAGACCCTTTTGACGGGAAATTAAAACTGTGTAAACTAAAAAATCAGGTTCCAGACTAGGTCGTATAGAGGTATATAAACTGTCTACTTATTACACCAGGCTCAGGTAATTTGCCCTAAAATAGGCGACTTTTGTCCGCAATAAAAAGACCGTCCCGTAACGCGATATTCTAACTCGAGTGGTCCACCCTGATCTGCGATGAAAAGCCAATTACGGCTTTCGAACTGAGGGCCTCTCGATAGAGCATTGTTATGCACAATGGGCACTACAAAACATTTTGCTTGAGCCATGTACACTAAGGATCCCTTGGAAGTCCCACTAAGTAGGTAAGTAAAATACCAAATTTTCTTTAAAAAATTCATGGAAATTGGCCAGACTTAATAAAATACTAAAACATTTCCTAACTAATCTTCTCATCGAGCAAAATGTGAGAAAACATACGTGCGAAAGGAACTTCATATTAACATTTAAAAAAAAATTAAATTAATTACTAAATTACCTACTTAAAGCCCTAATAGGGTTACTTAGTTTCTATTGTCCAAAGCCTCAAGTTCGCACAGTAAAAATGCATCTAAATATAGAATGCATAGCGCCTATATAAAAATATCAGGTCATGCGAAGGCAAGTCCTAGTATGGGTTACAATAACGCGGCTTGCGTGTCATCTGTGCCGGTCAATTAGAAACCCTTAATGGTGCCCATTGACGGTTCAGTCGTGAATGAAGGCGACCTCGCCTGGAATTATTTATATATGCAGCTAACAACTCTAACAAGTCATCCATTCACGGAATGTCAACAGCGTGGGCGGAGGGATACCGCTCACCCCTAACGCTCGGGGCTCCACACACGGCCGGTTTTCGCTAAACTAAAATAGAACAATTAATACTTTACATAATCAGAAATCCGTATCGATACCTTTCCCTTGAAAAGAAATAAGGATAATTTAAAATATCTATAAATAGACAATTTACCTTAATGTCTCACGAGAATGTTGGGAACCAAGGCATAGATTCAATTTATTTGTTTTTTTGGATTTAGATTGAATGTAAGAATGATAATCTATCGCAAAAAGAAGCTCAATAAAACTTGTACTGTTATACTATAGTAACCTATAGAATAAATAAATCAAAGTATTTACCTAACCTACCTATGTAGGTTAGGAAATACTTTGATTTTTTATTGTACAAAAAGTAATAAGAGTGATATTTAAAAAAGTTAAGTTATCTTTATACATTGTTGGTATAAATTAACTGCGTTGGTATATTACTCAAAAACATTAATGATATCTTCAAACTAATAGACAAACACGAACAAAAAGTAGTTTTTGTAGGAAATAGAAGATCGTAAGTTGAAATGTGGCATTGTACTTAATTAGGAGGCAACTGTGCTGAGGCACGCGGGCGTGCGGTGAAAACTCAGACGCGCACGCTGCGGTCAAGCGCACCGTTCGGCTATGCATCAAACAATAATAAAAAAATAAACAAGGAGTCATCCCAACAAAATTTAAGAATAAATGTGTTCTGGGCTCACATATACGACGTCAGGCACGAAAGGGAGTGAGGCTTCATGTCAAGTACTCGTACATAACAGTCCAGATCCATGAACTATCGAGTTTACAATATTATAAATTAACTTCTCGTACAAATATAGTTATGTTCCTTCTATCTCACCCAGGAGTGTAAGGTGGGCAATAACAAACTGCTGTTACGATTTTTTAAATTGATAAATAAGAATCGCTTTTAATCAGGTATATTTCAAGATAATTTATAATAATTGGAATGTCACTCGAATAGTGCAATGAAAATGATCTGCAACTACTGAGGATACGCAATGAGCAAAAACAGGGGGCTTACCGCCATCCTTAAAGCAGTATTAAATAATATTACTATTCGCCTCTTTTGGTACATAAATGCTGACGTATCATTATAGTAATACTGTCTTAAGAAATGGCGCTTACCCCCAGTACATTTTAATTTAACGTAATTGTAGCTCGTCGTAAATACAGATAGACGCAGGTGGTGCTCCCACGCGAAAGCAACCTCGGATTACTCGACTCTTCACCTCGAGCCCCCCTGCCCCGTCCTTCACGACATCCCCCCTCGCTGCGCCGGAGTCTCCGACGCAACACTGTAGCAATAGAGCATTCTGCAAGCACTCATTTTAATGCACCTCGGATGTGCAATGTCAATTTAACTAATGAAGCCAAAAAGTGCGCAATGGGGTTAACATTCACCCGAAGAGTTATTTGCCCAATATCGGCCAGTTTGTATGAATCTACATCTACTGAATGAATTGATGTTCTGCAGAAAAGTTATTGAGTTTTCGCCATCTTCCCGCAAAAACATGTGAACGGTCAATACTTTAATATTTCATTATACAAATATTCATTCATAACGACGACATAATTTGACGACCCATTTGGTGATGCGGCTTAGACGTCGACTGCAACACTAAGAGTTCCGGGTTCAATCCCCGGGCAGTACAAACATTTGCGTGCATGAACATGTCTGTTTGTAATGGTCTAGGTGTTTTCTATGTATAATATGTATGTATTTACAAAAAAAAGTATATTAGTATGTTTATCCGTTGTTTAGCACCCATAATAAAGGAACGTAAACGCTTAACTTGGGGCTAGATGGCGCTGTGTGAAAGTCAGTGGATATTTATTATTATTATAAAAGAATAACCGGCAAGCGCCTAGAACAGACGCTTAGTAGACTAGAGCTTTCCCCCCAAGTGGGCGATGGTGTGGCAATCATGTAGGTAATTACCGAGGCATGAGGGTCCGCGGCTACGGGGGATTGACGCGTGGCAATGACCTTCGACATGCTCTAGCTGCTTTCCTGTTACACGCAGACAAACGCCTCATTTGTACCTAGCTACTACGCCTTCGTCGCTAGCGCGGACGCTTTTGTACTTTTGTTCTTGTGTATTTAAATATTTTTCATCCTTTATTTTATACCTACATATTTTATTAAACATCCAGACGTATTTACAAGACGTATTTATACAAAAATGAATGACATGGGCGTGCGAAAATTTTACCCGATAAAACTCGCGAGTTGGTTACAATGCAGAAGCTTGCAGGCGCCCGAGTCTAATGCATGCTTGGCAACGCAGCTAATTTGAATTTCACACATAGGAGATATTCACGTCGCTTTTTGTTTTATTCATCCGGTCAAAGAGCATGATGTCACCGCCCAGACCTCCGGTGAGCGCAGAAGTTAAAAAAAAGACAGTGGCTGGCATGTACCTGCCAGTGGTAGTCGTACCAAAGCCGTGCCCTTATGACAAGGCAACTATTATGTGTCCATTACAACCAAGAAGGATTTCAACATAAAGTCGTAAACTTCTCATTGGATGTTGTTCTGAATCAACTAAAATTAAGATTCATTTGGTAGCGCGCAGACGCCATTCAGAATGTCAATAACCAGTTGGCGACGGATCGCTAGAGCGGGTGCCGGTTTGATTTAGGACACTTCACTTTAATTAATTAGCTCAGTTCTATAAGCTGGAATAAACTATAGCGTGGGATTCAACTTTAGATGCAAATAAAATATTACTGTTATTTATATTATGAGTCGGTAGATGGGTGGCACCTACATACATGACATCTATTGTGGAACGATCCCCCATAAGTACTTGGCTCCTAACTTCTTTTATGAAAATAGAAATTTGCCCTGTTGACACAAATCCACGGATAATAACTTCTACATTATTAACTTGCAATATTACATTACTAAAATTAATATAAATTATTATAAATAAGTAGGTACATATGTTAAATACGAACGAGTATGAAAATACATGGTTTTTATATTATCTTGTTTTGAAAGTCATTAACATAAATATTCATATTATGCATGCAAGACAAAAGTGAATTAATCTCCGCCGCAACATAGTTAAAGCTCATTGTCTCTTTTGTTTTTGAAGAAAAATAAAGTTAAGTAAAGCTGTTGGCTAACAATTAATTGTTTGCAAATTACACTTACTTTACCTTCTGGTTGGATGTAGATTTAAGTATTATCCAGTATAAAAAAGCCTTTGTTTAGTTTTTACCAACTTAAAAACAGTGTTACCGGGAAACGAATGATATAGTGAAAACTAACGTTATTATTTATAATCTTCATTAAAGTAGTTTCTAAAATCATTAACAGAAGAACACCTTTGACCCGTATTTATTTTATTAGCTATTACTCGCGGCTTTGAATATTATAACATACTTTTCTTCATTCAATTTCTACGAAACTGGAATAATAATCAAAGAAAAAATTACACGCTTCATCAAGCCCTAAGTTCAAAAGAGCATTAATACAAAACAAACAGGTCTTATAACCCTCGAATTCGATTTTAACGACAAATAACATACATTATTAAACCATAACTAGCAGGCTTAATAGATAGTTTAATGTTATCTTAATTTAAAATAGATGTTATTGAAAAAGTATAATATAAAATGGTATTTTTTTCCAAATTACTGTTAGCGATATAAGTACATGTCAACCGTTTGTGTATTTATATATTGGAATCCAAAAGCATAGTATCTCAATTATAAGTTTATAAGCTACAAAAAGCGGTCAATAGTTGTTTAAGAACATATTAACTAATAACTCATCAATTATTTAATCAGAAATGAGCAA
The DNA here is from genome assembly GCA_019425675.1 of Leucinodes orbonalis. Lineage (NCBI taxonomy): Eukaryota > Metazoa > Arthropoda > Insecta > Lepidoptera > Crambidae > Leucinodes > Leucinodes orbonalis. The sequence continues at coordinate 8,952 of PQWD01000401.1, forward strand.
CCCACACATGTGGACCGGATTTTTCGACAGCCTTGACATTATAGATTTACTTGCTTATGTAGATGTACTGTGATAACCTTTAGCTTTTTGCAAATTCAACACAATTACTTTGAAAACTCACTTATACATTTGCTTCGTTTTTTCAAAGCACACTATCTCAGCAATTAAAAAAATCTCTATCGTTATTATGTTTGGTTTTTTATTTTCTAAAAAAATATTAGATCTTGTAGCCTTTATCTTTGAGTTTTTAAACTGTTGACATTATAACAAACAGCAAACATAATTGCAACCACTGCCACTGCATGATAGACATAGATTACAATTTTATAATGAGTTGCACAAGTATAGAGACAACAAACAAATGTGAGTACTTACGCCACCGTTATCTATCAAGTAGGAGATAAGCTCGATCGTATATCAATTATCTCATACATTTACACGTATTTATAACAATATTTCACTAAAATTCTGAACCACAAATGTTTTGCAAGCCAATCATGAATGTGTGAATGCTAAAATACTTTTACGTTGACGTAAATATACACGTACATAACGACTGCAGACTATGCATTGCGTAACCACACCGTGTACATACTGTGGGTAGGTAATTGAACCTATTTGCAAGGCTTGATTTGCATGAATTTGTACCTGTACATTGTTTTAAGTCTATGGTCCCACGACACAGGAAAATTAAGTTTAAAAATTAGTTTTAGTACTTCTTCGACCAAAGTATATGCCTATAAATATTATTTTTCGAATTAGGTCTTTTATTAACTCATATAATATATTCAAATACAAAGAAAATGTTAGAGTAAGAATTCCACATAACATATATACATTCCCAATAATAACGATATGAATGAAATTTAATTAATGTTGTTAAAATAAAACACGGATTCTTTCTCACAAATTTACTTTAATGTTCTGCAGATTTAGCCTTCTGTAGAGGCGTGCGGTTTACGTTATGTTTTGGCTTCGACATCGTATTAAATGTTTTGTAAACGTGTAGAGACGCGGAATGAAGCGGCGTGGTGTGGCGGCGACCTTATCAACATTCAGCCTATGTTTGTTCATACATTAGTGGGATTACAGTGGCCAAGTTCACGGACCGCGCGTACGATCAGGACAACGAATGACGCCTTATGCTTTTTAAAATTTTATTAAACGGCGATAATATAAATTCTTTGGATACCGGCACTTTCAATAAAGATAACCCCATTTAGCGGTCACTGGTGTATTACTGGAGATAAGAAAGAAAGAAATAGGAAGACACGTACTATCAGAAGGGTTGCTTGATTGGTTAGGTACTTATTTCATTCATCATTATTATTATCATCACAAGACTTATCATGCCCTACAAAGCACGGTATTTAACTTTCAGACAAACAAGTGATTCAGCCTACAAATACTTTAGGACACTAACGGAACTAGAAAAAAATGGAGAAAATTACTTTATCTTTGTGGTTTCCTGGTGGGATTCGTCCCAAGATCTACACTCAGACTACAAGATCAGGTGATCTTATTATTATTTTATTTGTCAATATCTTAAAATGTATTTGCGTAAGACCGGAATCTTGCAAGCTAAATCTATCGTACGTGTGATATTTTGAACTGTAATCAAACATTTCCTTTAAGATGCCATAATTAAGGCAATCATGTTTCAATCTATTAAGATACACGAAATATATTTGCGTGAAAGTTTTAGTACATCTATAAATTACAGTGGTCCATCTCAGACTGTTACTGTGACAGCGATTTCCACGAGGTAAAAAACAATAATCAATTTCTATACTGCGTTTCATCCAATAGTACCGAGAATAGTACCTATGCCGTTATGTTGTCACCTCGTCATTGGTATGGAACGATAAGACGGTCCCGTGGGTTTTGTTTATTCAGTTATATTTTCACCGCTTTTCAAAGTTTTGGGCATAATCTTCGTCGAAAATAAAACTAAATAAACAAAACGTAGGTCCCGCAGGGGAGCGTCTTATCCTACCAAATGACGTTTACAGACAAAGCACCAACATAACGGCATAAGAACTATTCGATGAAACGCACTATAGTATACAAATATATTTAGTAATCGTTGGTCTAGAGTCACAGAATACTATTAAGGTGAATGAACTAAACAAGGGAAACGTATTATGATTACAATTATGTTTAGAAGCATATGTGACTGAGGTGGTGTATGGTAGGAGTTGTGACACCACCTGTTGCGCCACTGAAGGGCTTGAACCCGGTACCACGCCTCGGCTAACCAATCGTGTTCTACTCACCACATAGTCCAACCCTACACTCAGGACTACCGATATACAATACTTGACAGACATCAAACGTTGTATTGTGGCCATATGACACAGCAGTGTTTTAAAACATTCTTCAAGCTTGTACAATTAATATTAGTCATAATGAATCACGTAAATACTATCAGCATGCCACTTTAATAAAATTCGGTAATTATTTGCGGTTTGAAATGAGGAAATTATCTAGAGATTACTTCGCAGAAAAGCTTGAAAGTTACCGAGACCTCTGGGAGTACTCTTGCCAATAAATTGTTTAGAATCAATACGAACAAGGTATATTGGAGGGGGATACAAAAAGTAGTATGCTATGGGAGCGGACAGATCGGTCACGATACGAACGACTAGCTGCATTGTTACATCACTCGCACTTTCTAACGACGTGCTATAGGATTTATATCGCTATCGGCTCTAATTAAAGTGTCCGTCGGATCGTCGACGAAAGCCGCGGATGAGTTACACACAGCCACTTACTCTATAGTCAGCTAGAGGACAATAGCGTTGTGCAACGTTTACTTTCGATACCGTTTTCATATGTGAATGCAGTATTTCATCACCTGATTATCATCTAACTTAAAGTACAATATTTAATATTACAGTGTCATTGGTGTTGCAATACAAAGTCAATGAAACAAAGGAGTTTCGTATTAACTCAAGTCCTAAATACCTATCGAATCGAATCACAATCGAGGATGACGCGGCTGTGTCGGAATGCCGATGCAGAATGCAGGCGCAGGGTGCGCGCTAGATAACTGGACCACGCGACAGGGGCCACATCCGCCTCGCGGACACGCACGGAAAATTCACGACGTAATTCTATAGCTATGGAAAATGAGTATTGCGGAAAAGTGTGATGTTAAAACGAGACACGTTAGCAACGCGAGTGTGTAAGATATAGAAAGCATTTTAGAAAGGAATCGAAGGTGCGCGCGACCCGCCGCGCCGCGAGGTGAGCGGCCGCGCTTGCGACACGCGGAACTGCCGGCCTTCGCTGCCAAACCTTTTAATTACACGCTTTTTCGCATATACTGATCCTTGTTTCGAGACATAATTAACTAGCTAACATCACACCGATTGCTTTAACCCTTTTGCTAAAGATCATAATAATACCTTGACATAGAACCCCTTATTATGCGCATTATACATTTCCCGATCACCCCGCTGCCACCAAAAGCGACCTACTTCACCTACTTGCAATGGCTGTGGATTGCTGCCATATTGCCAATCATCATTTTGTAATCAATATTAAGCAAAACCGCATCAAATATTGCATCTCGAATAAAAATTGCATGAACAAATTCATTTTTAATAGAGAACCAATCAAACGCGGAAACCACTGGCAGGCAGACTTACAGTAGTTAAATTTGTTTATGTAGTGCGTCTCAACGTTTCCAATGGCGGTCTCGGTTAGGTGTGGCCCCTCAATTGTGAAGAGCGTGCGTCTGGCGTTCGCGGCGACTCAATAGGCCGGCCCGGCCCGGAATAGTTTAGGCGATGAACTCACACGAGGGCGATATAAGACGAGTTTGGCACAGCTGATGCTCAGCTGTTTCTGTCATCAACGTAGCCTCGGCCCAGGCGCGTTTACTGGCATCGCAATTACGTACACACTCACAAATTTATTGTCTTATATATTAAAACAAATTGTCTGTTAAAGTAATGTACATCTATAATAGCTCAACTGTTACGAAACGAGATAATATAAAATCTATTGTCAGACGTCTCCTGGAGATGCCGTAACAGACAAGGGATATAAAGCTTGATCTCCTATATTTAAAATAACAACAGAGCCATTTGCATAATTAATGTACACATACATTTTGCTAATACAGTATAATTAATGCGAGACAAGTTTTTTGTTATACTGAGCAACAGCAATAATGTCGATCATTCACTCACAAGACAATCGAGGTGAATTGATGAGAGACATAATCGAACGCGGCGCCGCCGTCCTGTCACCAACTTATATAGTACATAGGTATACCTATACATAACAATAATCTGTCTGATCTGTACACAAACGACATTGATTATTTAGGTTAAGTGTTACAAAATATAAATGCCTTCTGGTAGCAAAAGGCAGGTGACAATTTTATTAGTTATTACAAATCCAAACGAGATAGAGTGATAAGTAATACCACATAATATATTTATAATTGATTCCTAATTAAATTATTAAAATCACTTTCTAAAACCTGCTAGTTAAATGCTGCTTTAATCACAAAATAATAATTGTACATATAGATACGAACATCCTCAAGGTAATTAGGCGAAGACACGATTTTCTCCGAGAAAACCTTCACAAACTAAACTTAACGATCCTAATTATATGATTAAACATCGCACACAAGCCGTGTTTAATTGTGCACAATGTAAATACAGATTTTGATCAAGCCGACATACACGTAGACACGTGATTGTGGACAGTTGTTTGTATCATTGTGAGCGGCAGGAAAACATGGGCTGCATGATGCGCCGCCCTCCGAACAATGACGAGTTTTTTAAAACACACCCGAGACATTTCAATTGTGGTAAGTCCCAACATTACCGTGCAATAACATGGCCTTCAGAACGCGCCTGTTTCATCTGCATACATACCTGTAACGGAAAAATAACGTGTGAGTCATTTGTTTTCGTTTGGAGGGGTGCATAGGTGCTTTAGGCGACGGGACGTTTTCCTTGTGTGCCGACTTCATAATGTCCCTGTATACAATGTAAGGGACACCTGTTGTACCGTGACTTTGCTTAAACACAGACTAAATAGACTAAGCATACAAATATTTAGATTTACAGGATTTTTTCCAGCTGTTTTGTAAGGACCACTTAGATTTTTCGAATACAATTGCATATAAAAGTCAGAGTCAATTATTAATCCGTAAACTTGGCCAACTCTTATAATTTAATAAACAATTCTGAGAACTCAAGCAGTTAAATTGTTGTTGTAAAATAATAACAAATTCTCTGAATTTAATAATTTATACAGACTTTGTTATTAAATTATAGAGCGGGAAAACCAATGTGATACGGAATAAAAACAGAGATAGCTAAGAGTATTAACAGTGTGTAGATTCAAATTTCAAAGCACATTTCAAATCTACATCATAGTTACTATTTTTATAAGACATTTCTGCGTAGTCGGGCATACGATTAGGTAATAAACAGTTGACACTTGACATAATTTAGTGGCGTTAACAGTTTGTATCAAACCATTTCGAATGGGGCCAGCGTCATAAATTACATTTCGTGTAGTAAGAAATGCAGCCGAAATTATCGACACGATATCACATGCAGAAATGGAACAACTATGTTCAAGTAAACATAACTTGTTTTTAAACCATTGACTGTCAAGAATCTACAATGGAAAATCAATTGTTTAATGCATCTCTGCCCATTGCAGGGACATGGCATGATGGCATAGACTGGTCTTCCCACACAGCATAGCCACGTGGAGTTTGGACCCACCCTGCGGGTCTATTACTATTGGTGGGTGTTAAGTCTTTAACCACCATCCTAAGATTGTAGCCAGTGCCGATGGCTGAACGTGCCCTCCGAAGAGTCCGAAGCACGGAATCATCTATCTTTTCCGACAATCAGGTGATTCAGTCTGCAATGTCCTAACCAAACTGGGAAAAATGTTTATATTAAAAATATAACTATACGAATGTGTAGTGTGGCTCGGAAACTTTTAGGCTGACTGCTGTGTGATTGTTCATCCACTTAATTTATTGTTTATCTAAGTTGGAAAGTGATGCTTATGGTCTCGTTCATTATTTTGATAAATTTGTTGTAAGTTACATATTGTATGTATTTGAGAATATACATATAAATTTGAGGTTTTTTTTCTTCTCCTTTTTTTGTTTATATGCATACCCCTCCTACATTCTTTCCTCTTCCCTTTTGAGTTGGTCGTCCGGAAAGATTGCTATGTTACAGTGATAAGGTCGCTAATTGTACAAATTTCGAATGTGTAAAATCTTATTGAGTTTTACTTATTGTGTGCAATAAATAAATATTTATATTTATGTATAGAAGTTTTGCTTAATATAAAATGAGTTGCGGTAGGAGTCCTGTGAGGTCATATGGCAAGGCGTGAGCTCGGCTGGCCGGGCTCCAGCTGGCGTGGGCGCCCCCCTCCGCACCCGACCCGACGCACCCCTTATCGATCGCCCCCGAGTCGCATCCCTGATGCACCACTTGTTACGTCTCACGTTATCACGGGGCGGTTGAACTTTAAAAGCATTTTTATTGTATCCTTTATGACACGTTACAGTTTTTCGGCTGGAATCGCTTCTTTCTGAGGAAACGTAAACGGGATAGTTTTGTTAAAAAATATTCTTTTTAGTAATGCGTGTACTGATACATGAGTATTTTATCAGTTGATTTAATTTTAGCGAGCTGAACAAAATGTCGCGTGATTTACATAATTAAGAATACGAATAACCGGACGATCTTGGCCACCTGTGCTGATCTATTAAGATATGCATTAAAATGATTTGGTTTTAGGTTGGACTTGGCATAAATTGGACAAGACGAAAGTCATGTTCGTCATGCCACAACCGATATGCGCCGATGGCGTCTTTCTCGAAATTGTTCCTGCACCAAAAACCATCCCATCTCATCATCGGCCTGGGCCAAACCATCTAACTTTGCCGGCATAACTTCGAGAGAGAAGCTAGTAAGAGGATTCAGTTGGGCAGCGCGGCATTCGGCGAGTTACATCAGGTCTTCATGTCGAGGATTCTGCAATGCTTAAAGATAAAAGTCTTTAAGCTTTGTGTTTTACCTGCACATACTTACATATGCAGCTGAGAAATGGACTGCGGGATTGATTCACAAGTCATTCAACGCGCAATGATGCGAGGCCCCTACTCTCTAAGGATAAATTCAGAACGATATTTTCCGCAAGAGAACTAAAGTAATCCACATCTCGCCAGATCAGCAAGTTGAAGAAGCAGTGGGCTGGTCACGTATGACGTAGAACCGATAACCGTGGCGCAAAATTGGGGAGACATAGGTCTAGCAGTGGAGTGCAACAGGTTGAAAAGAGAGAGAGAGATAATATATAAGATTTTTGTTCAATATATTGACTCAGAATTATTTTAAAAGCATTGAAGAGGATAACGCGAAATTACAAAACACTCGACGTTCGACGTGGCACGATGCCAGTCTCCCGGTCGCACGAGCACTAGTCGTTTAGCAATCAGGACAATGTGCACTTAAAAGCAAACAATTTTTAACTATAGAAAATCTATTGCAATAATTGCCTTGTCAGCAATTTAACAATTTTTGAGGCTCACTATGATTACTAGCCAGCACTCCAGGAAATAATGTTGCATTCATTTGACCCCCCAGTGAGGTCAGCATTTATCTGCATATTACAATACGATTACTTTCACAACATTTAGATAGTTGTGTATGCCAATTTTATAAAAGTAAATATTACAAAACATCTGCATTTGACATCAGCCTTATTTAATAGCTATGAACTACGTAACGCACCCAGCGCTTGCACAACACTTGCAAGGAGAATGGATAGAAGCCACAAGAAAAGAACTTTTCATTAGAATTAATTACGCACGTTTAGTAGGTAGATAATTTAGTTACTTGTCATAAGCTTATTGCATAATTTTAGTTAGTTACATCAATGTTCAAATAGATATACGTCATGTATATTTGCATTCTTTTCTTGAAAACATGTTAGTGATGAAACCGTAACCATTGACCGCTTAGTTATGGTTAAATAGTTTGTGTATTAGATAAGTAAATAGAAGCAGTAGTTTCATTTAAAATTGTTGAATAATTATCCTTCTCTATATTAATTGTATACTCAAAGCTGAGCATCAAGATATTTCTCAACTTTTGCCATTTGAATCAACTAACCACAATTCTCACGATCATTTTGCCGCACATTGAATGCCATCGCTCAATCCAATCTTGAGTGATTCGGACGCCTGGTCCACCATGTTGGGGTCCGGCCCCTGGAAGCCTGCTCTCCATTTTTTCAGACTACTGCTTTTGTCCGCAGATGGCCTTCACAACTTAACAGTGCAATTAGCGATGGCTCACAGCTTTAAAAAATTAAACAACTAGCCTAAGGGTGTCACCGAGCGGGCCTCATTATATTCAGTCACCTTAGTATTCACTCCGTTCTGTTATTATACTCTATAGAACTTTCCTATATGTTCCGTCTTTTGCCACTTCATATGATGCTATTTCGGTAGATAATTGTATTCCTACGGCGATGCTCTCATTGGGTCCCGTACAAGTCTTGTACAAGATTTAGAAAGACAAACCTTTTTAAGCAGATACTTCGCACCTTCATAAATCTCAAAGAATGAACTGAAGACCAACGTACATTTGACCATCGCAAGTTTTGAGTTTCCTGCAGTTCACCTAAGGCACATTAGACCGTAAAACTGTACAATTTCTTACATTGCTAATATTAATTTTATTAAATGACTTAATACATTTGCCTACAAAGGATTAGCTAAGTTGTTTTGTTTTCAAAATGCAAGTTTGGTCTTCTAACTATACGAATCACATTTTTTCTTGACTTTCGATTAGGACAAGTTCTATAATACAAACGAATATAAAAATCAAATATTAAATCAATCTGATTTTAAGAAAAAGAATAACATTCGACACATAAGTAAGTGTAACATTACCCCGAACTTCACGCGAGCAAACCCGTAAAAAAAGCTAGTAGGTTAATAAATAAACAAATGCAAAACATTAATAATTGGTAATTATACGATATTCTTTTATAGCAAAGCTAGAAGAATGTGAATTAGTTTGTTGTTGCATTATAATGAATGTCAGTTATTATTACAGTAGAATGGGAGGTAAGGTTTATGCCTGAGAGGTATTTCTCAACGTTTATAACGCAGCTACCTATCGCGGAGTCGCGAACTCGACGAACGTGTTGGCTTGTCACGTACCTACCAACATATAACAAGGAAAATCCTCCGACATCCTGTTTGTATGCACAAATGAACGCATTTCTGTGAAGAGGTTCAAGATTAAAACAAGATGCTGCCGACAATAAATTGCTGAAGAAAACTTCATAAATATTCTCAAGTTGTTTGCAATAAGTATATAAGCGAGCTTTATTTCTGTACTCTTACTGAATCCTAAAAAGCTCACAACTCCGATTATAGCTGCAAAAGTTAGCTTTGATGAAAATAAATGCTTTTCTTTTAGTTTAACATGAAAAGCGTGTTTTATAAGAAATAACGTATGCCAGATTCAAAATTTGTGTACGTTTACCGTTGCACGCTTGCGGCTAAATGGTAGGTTTTTATTTTTATATATTTCATTATTGAAGCGTGCAAATAGAGGGGTCTAGGCTCTGAATATGACTTTGTCCCATTCGGTGTCGAGACCCTTAGTCCGTGGGGCCCTAGCGCTATTAGGTTTTTTAAAGAAATTTCCAAACGATTAGTCGACATCACTGGAGACCGGAGATCTGGCAGCTACCTCGGTCAAAGAATTAGTTTAGCGATTCAAAGGGTATCTTCGGAGGCTGCCAGTATCTTCGGAACTTTACCTTAGGGAAGTTCTTTTAATTATTTTATTTAGTTATTATAGTATTTTATTTAGTTATTATATGATTTTATTTAGTTATTATATTTTATTTTTAAGGTTTTTAGTTTGTTGTTAGTGTTATCGTGTTTTTATATTGTAAGTTTAATTAAATAAGATTTCATTATTTTAATGATGTTCTATTATTAAGCATTTACTTGGATTTTTAGATGCCAAGTAAGACTTAATGTTTGGCCAAGCGGGAGTGCCGCGCGGTCAACGCACGAGGCGGCGCCGGCGCCCGCCCCGTGCCGGGCCCCACACATTGGCTTTATAAAAATAATGCAAAACCACAAAAACATCACGTGACTGTTTTGGTAATGTTCTGGTCACTACAATACGAATTATTATGATACATAAATGGTCTAACAAACGTAAATTGAGTGGATTCGCGTACGTACATACATACGCGTGCATAGGTAACATCATAGATATCCCAATGAGATGCCTGTGGGTAATTTGAATGAATTACGTTCTCAAAAGATAAAGTTTAAGTTTTAATGGAGAAAATATGTTGTGTATTACAACAAATGTTATATGTATCTACAGATTTAAAAAAAATATCGAACGTAATTTATTGAAATATTTTTATCGAAATGGTATTTTTACCATCGCCATACACATAGGTATTTTGATCCACGTAAGTATTCATTAAATCCTACACCACATACAGTATAGGTACTCAGTATACTTCACCTACTGATTTAAATTAACGCGATAAATAGAACGGAAATGATGATATGATAATATTATATTATAGCTGTTTTGAAAAGACAAGTCGGCGAAATATCAAAGTAAGCACCGATAAAAAGGTCAATGATTTTTAAGTTTATTATTTTGTTGAGCCTTATCAAATTCTATTCATACGTTATAATTTTTATTAAAAATTATAAGTGTGGTTTTGCAAAACGAGAACAGATCGCTTAGATACAGCATTAATTTAATAGGGAACTAGGCATATTAATTTTCAAAAAACAACTACTGTTTAATATTGTGTAGTATTAAAATGAAAACTGAAACAATGCAGCATTTAAAATATGTTAGGTATATAATGTGAGTGCACATAGTGTTCCAGTTACAAAATCTTTGTAATAAATTTTTGACAAAAATCAATGATATAAATAGTTTAAGAGTGACTATCGAGTTTCTTGTCGGCTCTTCTCGAAGATCCTACTTATTCGGAACCGGTGGTAGAATCATAAAAATATAATAATAACGATTCAAAAGTATCTGTAACAGATTTATTTGAATAAAAACTTTTTTGTTTGTTTTTTGGTGGGTATTTCATATCTAGAATCTAGAATAAAAGACAGCAGCATTGAGAAATAAGAGATCAGTAGCCATATTATGTTTATTTTGAAGACAAAGCTTTTAAAAATGAATCTGTTACTGTATGCACGCTAAGCCAGTAGCTACGGGACGCACGCTCCTAGCGATAATGCGCGCTGATCACGCAAAGGAAGAGTTTTTTGTTTGGACTCGCCAGCGCTCAACAAGTTCCCTCAGGATTTCTTCTATGCTCGTGATTCATAATACCGATTTTCTTTTTACATTAGACCCGTTTAATGCTATATTTAATATCGAGTAATCGGGTCGCAAACGAGTTGTGCGGGGAAGGCGTGCGGAGGGCGCGGGCGCGTTCAACGAACGTCCGCGGCCCGGCACGGACCCAAGGTCGCCGCGTTCACTCGCCGCACACCACTCTGCCACGCAACCAGACGAGGGTTTTATCCTAGATTTAGCACTTTTTATTCTGCACTCGCCAACAGCCGGCGTCCAACCTTAGCCGGCAGGCAGTCGCGACATGAGCCGTTATCTACGTCTTTTGTCATTAAAAAAACTATTGTTTACAACAATAATTAAACGAGTCATATGAAACCAGTAAGGTACAGAAAGTATCGCAATAAACGTTTTCACGAATGACGCCCAGACTGGCACTTCCATACACGGGAATTGAACAGAAAAAAAAGTGATCTTTGTTACCTTATTTTTCATTTTCATACGATGATTTTAAGCATACCTACGTTTCTTTATTATATTGTTTGTTTGTGAGGTTGTCTGGGGGAGATCGCTCCAAAAGATAAAACTGATGAATTTTTAATACCTGTACCTATGATTGGTTACACATTTGTGTGCAATAAAAAAACCTACATACATCTACATACCTATAAAACAATTTTTGTTGCATTAGGCTGCACGTGTTTTATATATAAAAATGCGATTTTAAAGTAAACAATATTTGTCACCCAAGACATCTATCGGCACTTCGAGCCGGATGTTTATGCAATGTGCAACTCATGCATAGTTTCGAAACTCTAAAAGTGAACGCTGTATGACGCAATCTTTTATTAGTAAGTAACAGATAATAATGATGATAAAGTAATAGAATCTAATGTGTGGTACACATATTGAGATCAATAGAATTACATCATACATCATCATCATCAGCTCATTAAACGTCCTCACCGAGGGGCACGAGCCTACCCGTATAGGGTGATTAGCCTTATCGTCCACGCGGGCCCAGTGCGGATTGGACGACTTCACATACAACCTTCGAATCTCTTCGCAGGCGTGCATGAAGGTTTCCTCACGATGTTTTCCTTCACCGTAAGAGCGTCGGATAACGTACATATATTTTTCGAAAATTCGAAAATACATTGGTACGTGTCGGGATTTCAACCCCAGCCCTCCCGGTAGGAAGGCGACAGTCCACAACACTGAGCCACCGACGCTCTAGATACTCAATAGAAATAATTCTGAAATCTAAGCGTTTTGGTAACACATTGGTGTTTCAGTGTGATCATACAACGATGTGATGCTTTATCTTTTGTAGATGAAATGACAGACAGTCTATACACCAGTGCTTAACTAATTGGAGTTTCATTGTCTTATAATATAAAACAGACGGTTACTTTCTGTTTAGTCTGGTATGATGAACGACCACATAGCCTAAAGTCGTTGTTTAGAAGTCAAATCTATAGAAAGTATATAGAAATCTTTAAATGAATCCGAAAGTTTATTATTGAATAGGCAGTTTCATACAGTCCTTAGTCTAGTTATAATAAAGCTAGGCTATGGACCTATGTCGGACTAGATTTATTCGCGCTACAAGAACCATTGGCAGACCGCGCCCTGCCCAGGCACGCCGACTGTTGCGAGATTTCAGCACACGTGTCTGCGACAAATCTGCGCTCGCAATCACCTCAAACGTTCTAAACTAACAGACGTTAATTTATTTTGCTAATAATAAAACAGTACAACTATATGCGCGTCGCATTGGAGGAAGGGTAAACGCGCACAAATCTGCAATACTCCTAGGGATTAAGAGTGCGCTTCACCTGTCGTTAATTTCATCTTCGTCTGCAACCAGTGGCGATGTTAGAGAAATTCCTCTAGTATTCGGTTCAACGGCCGCAGTGCGCCTGTGTGCCGGTGAGCGGCGCGGACGCACACACGGCCGCGCCCGCGCCTCTGCAAACACGCCGGAACCGTTACCCGCGCGCTCAGCTCCTACTCCTACACCACCTAGCCTCACCAACCACCAAGAGCACCCGGCACCGCAATTCTTTAAAAAAACGCTACAGACTCTGCTAAAGTTACTTGCATACCTAAATAATCCAAAATTAACTAAATCTTCACAAAATTCTATGATGCCAAATAATATGTATACTATTAAGAGAAACGCCCAAGACTAAGCTAGACATTTATATGATATTGATAGAGCGTCGACAGTCTGCAATGTAGAGAAATGTATATAAGTGCTACCCACTTAAGAACCATGCAGAGACGTCGGCACTCGACATGCAACACAGAGCGGAGAGAGGGGAGGCTCACCGCGGAATGCGATTATATTTCTCAAAGATTTCATCATTCATCCAGATGAACATCTCTTCATTCACTTGGCAAGCTGTAACTGACTAACTAGTAATTTATTATACTAACTAACTAGTAATTTATTATTAAACAGATCTCCCATAGTATATTACGGGTGCCTCAGAACTTACCCATTTAATATGACGCGAAATAAACAAACTGTTATTGGGACACAATAATAATATACCTACCATGTGATGGACTATAAGACGCATAAGAACGCCGTTCCACGGGTACACAGCTGACATCCTGACCGATTTACTTGGTAATTGAATGTGATTCAATTTGAAATGAGTATTCATTGCGACTGATGGCACATCGTCTTGTGGAACGAAAAGCGTCTGCCTTATAATACGATCATTCTATGTTATTCCTAAACGATAATAAATTCTACATTAGTAACTCTTTCAATTGGTGGAGCTCTCATTTACATTCTTTAATGTTTTATGAAAACCATGTTGGTACAGGAAAATCCATAAAACTTAGCTTCTCTCTGAATAATTCTTTGAACACCTGACATTTTACACCAGAAAATAAAAGTAGATTGTCGCTTGCAATAATGTCAAGGATGTTGATTGCCTTGGTTTTTTGCACAACAGAACACTCCAAACTTGTTGCAAATTTAAACGCGGCTCTAGAAAAGCTGGATGATAATACATCTATATCTTATTTCAAAGCAATACAAAATTTTCAACAGACAACTGACCAATAAAAATTAACGAATTTAACAATATAATAATGAATAAACGCTTCGTAACAATGATATAGGTATGACACCACATAAGGGCGTAGCAAGATAAAACAAATAGTTATCGTGTCTGTTAATAAAACACACTATTTGATATGACCCTTGTTCTGAGAAACGATACAAAGGAACATGTTTTAGCTATCTGAAAAGAGATTAAAGGTCATGAAGATTGGTAAATTTGACCCGGGACCCGGACATTCGTTTGATAAATGAATTTGGTCATAAAAGTGATAACAGAAAACTTCCGAAATTGAAATTACGGAACATAAGGTGGTGAACATAATCTATTCTTTACTCGTATAAAAGAAAATTCTTCCTCTTATTTGCACCGTACCACGTTATAATAATTTTAGTCTGAAATGGAAAAAAGAAGAAATATGGATTGATAATAAATTTAAAATTTAAAAAACCCCCGACACAAGAACTTAAGTAATTTCCCTTTAAAAAGTAAAAAATAATAAAAGAAACTTAATGTTAAAGTACCTAAGAATCTATTAATAATTCTAAAAAAACACCTCGCGTTGGGGGACCGCTCCTAATTATTTCTTTCTTATCTACGATATTTTTCATAAGATGGTTACCTCTTTAGGCTTTTACCCAAGACTTTTTGAAGGAATTTCATGAAAGTTTTTGAATTATTCTCTTAATTTTGTTTTTATGTTCATCTCTGTTACTTAATTAGACTATTTGTATTTGAATTGTTAGTTTAAGAGCGGTCCCCCAACGCGAGGTTTTTTTTAGAATTATTATTAGATTCTTAGGTACTTTAACATTAAGTTTCTTTTATTATTTTTTACTTTTTAAAGGGAAATTACTTAAGTTCTTGTCGGGGTTTTTTAAATTTTGAATTTAATTTTTATTTCATACTTTTTATAGGTAGGTTAGGTTAAGTTAGATTTTAGTATATAGACGGACACGTCAAACTTATAACACCCCTGTTTTTACTTACTTACTATTGTAATGTACGAATCATTTCCTTTCATTTGATACCCCACTCGGGCATATTTGTAAACAATCGGTTTTTCATTCCCACTTTCATCCCCTATATCTTATAAACGGCTGAACCGATTTTAATTAAACTTAGCTATCGTAATGTACGAATTATTTCCTTTCATTTGATACCCCATTCGGGCATATTTGCAAACAATCGGTTTTTCATTCCCACTTTCATCCCCTATATCTTATAAACGGCTTAACCGATTTTAATAAAACATAGCTAAGAACACGCTCGATTAAATTACCTTTCAAACAAAAAAACTAAATCAAAATCGGTCCACTCGTTCGGGAGTTATGGTGCCACAGACAGACATACAGACTCACACACAGACACACAAACACGTCAAACTTATAACACCCCTCTTTTTGCGTCGGGGGTTAAAAATAGAATGAAATTGAATATTTGATAAGCATGAACCTTAAATAACTTTGGACTTAAGCAGATTAGTAGTATCCATTATGCTAGGGGCAATTTGTAAGGTAACAGTTATCATATAAATTAATGTAATTTATAAGGAACAAACATTATTTAAAGCAAACAACTAATGTTTGACATAAAAGTCCTGCCGGTCGAAACATCGCTTCTGGCGTACGCTTTATATTAGTGACTACAAAATACGGCACCGTGCCCGTATGTATAGTGATATGAAGATAATCTCTTGTTACTGTATAGGGACACCTAAAAGTTGGTCGTAAATTGTGGGTCACAGAGCGGAAACGGCGACGGACGCGTTTCGAAATATAGCACGCACTATCGAGCTCATTACACGCGCTCGCCAGATCGCTTTAATGTCAACGATAGTACATGGGCACTGATTATGCTATTACAATCATGTCCGCCATATATCATATCAACCAAAAAGTCCACTGCTGGGCTAGGCATCTCTAATTATTGTAGATTGACCCGCCACAAGTCTCCCGGGCATGTGGGAGGTCGCCAGAACCTCGTTCGTTTGTTGGCAGGTTATTTATCAACGGGGCGTGAGATCGCTTTGTTTCATAAGATGAAGACTAGTTTTTTTTACCGACTACTGTTACGCCGGGAAATTAGCGAACGTAGATTGTAATTGTAGAGGGATCTTTTAACACGAGGCCTAAAAGCGTCCTAGGGTGAAATCATCATCATCTCATTAAACGTCCCCACCGAGGGGCACGAGCCTACCCGTATAGGATGATTAGGCCTTAGTCGTCCACGCGGGCCTAGTGCGGATTGGACGACTTAGCACACAACCTTTGAATCTCTTTGCACTCGTGCATGAAGGTTTCCTCACGATGTTTTCCGTCACCGTAAGAGCGTCGGATAACGTACATATAATTTCGAAAATTCGAAAACTGGTACGTGGCGGGATTTGAAACTCAGCCCTCCCCGTAGGAGGGCAACAGCAGTCCACACCATTGAAGTTCCACTAGTCAATAATGTTTGAGGTCGAAATTTTAGACCCATTACCTACATTTGAATGCGGCGCATAGTGTTGCCTCCGCTGCAATATCTTATTTGATTGAGACTACGGTAATTTGATTTTTGAAAGTTATAACAGGATATGTAATTCGTTTTTTATGGTTTATGCTTACAGTATTTAACTCGTAAAATATTTACATTGGAGGTTCTTTGTAATTAGTACAATTACTAAGAACAGTCATAAAAAAAACCAGAAGAATCCGGGCCCGGGTCTGGTAGGTCGTATGCTTAGACAAGTTAATCAACAAGACAGGAATCACTTATAGTATTTTTCGATAAAATAACTCATTTAGATTAGACAAGATTGACAAATCCCTGCCAGCGATATTTATTTTGATTCACGGGTCCAGGAGAATCGTTGACTTGCAAAAAAATTTCGTACCTACATAGATGATAAAGAATTGAAACCATTCCATTTAGGATAGCTAATGTGACAAGGATCTTAGGACTGCCCCTGTGGTTTAGTTTGCACAGCGTTCGGCTGCGTGACCCCGATGTAGTGGGTACGAATCCCGCGTGCGATTTTTCCTAGTTTGGTTCGGACATTACAGGTTGAATCACCTGATTGCCCGAAAAGAAACATGATTCCGTGCTTCGGAGGGCACGTAAACCATTCGGTCCCGGCTACTATCTTAGGACCCATATCATAGGACCCACCAATCCGCATTGAGCTCGGAGTAGTTGGTTACGGCCCAATCGCCTCATAGCTATACTGTGTGGAAAAGGTTGTGCCTTTCAGTAGGCCATTATAGGCTGGAAGTTGTTAAATCAGAGCGCGAAATGGTTCATCTCTGGAGAACAACTTGTAAATGTGATTTGTACAGATGACTATGGGGACCGTATTCAAACACATTTGTAAAATTTGAAAACTATCTTTCATACCAAAGTAGGCAAATAATCAATGTGGGTAGATGTCTATAACAAATTGAATACTTGGGAGGTTAATAATGGACTTTTGTTTTAGCGTAAAGTACCTGTTGGTACCAAACAACGCAGTTAACAAAAACCTACACAGCCTTAAATTGATGAATTCTAAATATAACCGAGTGTGGGCGTTAAAGGTTCCAGACTTGCGCTGTCAAAAGGACGTCAAATCTGTATTTAGGTAGGTAACAATTTTCTTTGAAGCTCCTATGAAAGAAAAAATCGCAAATTGCAATAATTGCAAATGTGCAGAGGCCAACGCAGCAAAGATGGCACAAACTCGAGTTACACTGACATTGCGTATAATCCGGCATTCCATATGGAATGCGGTCGGTCGACCGGCCGCGCACCACCCCGCGCCGACGCCCGCTCTTCTCTGTTTTCTTATCCATTCGTTTCTGCATCATATGGTAGTGTGATAGGACCAAATCTTATAAGACTCTTATTAGATAGGTATTGCATTTAGAATTCAAATTGCATTTCTGTATAGTTATGTTTTGTTTGGATGACGTCATGTTAATCAAATAAACATAAAACAACAACATATATATATTGGCCTGGCTCGACCAGTGGAGGCATGTGAATGTTGATGAATATACAATTGTGCAGGCAGATTACATCTCAAATAATATCAAAATTATTTGCAGGCAATCGTGACACATACACCGCTCTCGACATTCCAGAGCGTATCGACGAGACGGCCGCCACGTCGCGGCAAATCGAACGTCCCATCCGTGGAACAACATTCGCCGAATCGAACGTTACACTCACCTTCGCGAAAAAGGCGTTGCTCGTTAAAAATATCCACTCGACTCCGATCGCACAGATAATACGGTTATCGTCCGTACAAACACAAATATTCACCACACCAAAACGACAACATAAATAAACGCGCAGCGAGTCACCGCCGTTCACGGATTGCGCGTAGATGTCGCACTACTGGCACTGATCGAAATGTAGCTATAAAAATGCACCAGGGCGGGGTTGTCGAATGTCATAAACGGTCGGTTAGAGAGGTCAGACACTTGAGGATCGAGCAGGTATGCGGTCAACAGACGGGCGAATCAGTCGACGCCGCGGAGCGGACTGGCGGGCGCGAGCGGCCGCGGCCCGCGCCCCCCGCGCCGCCGCCTAGCAACGCGACGCCCGCCCGCCCAGAGGACCTCAGGAACGGCGACATCACTACACCGCCGACGCCACATTGTCTCTACCTACCTACTAATCTACCACCCATTATTTGAGTAAAACCTACGCAATAACCTCACAGTTCCAGACAAGTCTTTAAAATTTTTAGATATGAATGGGGGCTGTTACATGAGTGACATCATCATCAACCTATGGCACAGGCCTACCCCTATCCTACAATAAAACAAGGATTATTGTTTCTACTGTTTAAATTGTTACAAGGGATAGTAATAAGCTAGTAGTTACCAATCCCCAAGCAAGCTATACAAATTATTTAATGCTTACCTCTGTTAGAAGACTGATGTTGGTTAAATAAATAAGTAAATAATTAATAAATAAATAATAAATAACTCGAGTTTCTTGCCGTCTTTCGAAGATCCTACTTATTCCGAACGTGGTAGAGTCAAAAAAATGATAATAATAAAATTGACGATTCAAAAGTATTGTAACAGATTTTTTGAATAAAGATTTTTTTTCTTTCTTTCTTTCTTTTTTCTAAGATAATATAGCTTGTGATTAAAGTATTCCTTATAAACATATTTGGGGATCAGAGCCAACCAAACAATATTGTGACATAACTGAACTGCAAAAACTTGTCAACATGCACAGAAAATTACGTAGGCCTTGAATGACTGTTTATGAAACATCTAGACTGTTGAAAGACTGAAAAAATGCTAGACTGTAGAAATTGGGTCATATAACTTTAATTTACTTCTTGTATTTTTTTAGACGTCTAAAGAACTTCCAATCTTAAAATTCTTCTAATACTTTGTTAACGAATATTTTAAAGTTACCTTAAGTAGGTAGCTTAAACTGGTCACCAAATTTAAGTAAACATAATGTTACAATACTTATTTAATTGTATAGTTAGATTATGTTTGAAATTTTTATTAGATATTAGAATTCATATTTTGTCATTAGTACCTACCCTCAAAAAGTTTTAAATATAATGTTGACTACATATTATACTATAAAATACTTCAAGAAAAAATGTATGTACACATTGTTAGAGGTAAATTTGCACACCAAAGTAAGACACTAGTTCCCCAACTACCGGAAAACCATAACAAAAATAATAATCATAGCAAACATAACGACGATATAAAACCGAATGAATGAAACCGTGGCATTATCACGTTGAACCCGCATTGTTACACAGCTCTGCTGAATACACAAACAGTTCCTGCACTATCCTACAATTATTGCACTTTCTTTCCTATTGTTAGCGTGATGAAATCAGTTTTACTATCTCTCGTGATCGAGTGAGATTAGCGAGCAACGCGCGAGTGGGGAACGAGGGGGGGATGCCGTCTCTTTGGCCGCACTTGATACTGCCCCGGTACTTTCACCTGAGCGACGGTAAGCTAATGCACACTGCACTTGCACCAGTCGGAATGCACCGTGCTGTCAGGTTAACAAATTAAAAATAAAAGAGCAATAATTTAATTTAAAATTTATTATATTAGATCACATTCGTAAACGTCCAGTACACATAAATCGCAAATATGGACATCAATGCATTTTACAGTTATTGACAAACGAAAACCGCAGGTGAAGAACCTGCCAGATGCGCATCACCATTTACCTAACAGTTTGATTACATAATTCACAATGTAAATAAATTGTACAGTCTGAGATAATTTCAGTAAAACAAAGTAGTCGTAACACTGAATAAACATAAATTTGAATTTAAAATGGCGGCTTGCATCGTCGTAATCGGTTTCATTTGTTTTAATACTCAATCTTAAAATTATTAAATCATAACATTTATGTACACAACAGTCTGCGTAATTTCACTATACTATGTCATATAAAAATGAGAACGTCATGTTTAAACCACTTAACTCACTTACCGCTCACAAAGGAACAAAAAATGTAGGACACTTGAAAGCGAACTAACTAGATCCAGTCGTGAGGGCCACCATTACAGCCATGGGTGCCAAGCGGGGTCCATGCGGCACAAGTTATCGTGGCTGTTTGCTGCCGTCACCAATGTTGCCACCTTGCTGTCGGGCCCGTCAAATGTTGCCAGAGAATTCAGTCTATTCATAATCACCGTGACGGCCTTGTTCACCATGTTTATTATGGTCTCGTTGTCCATCTCCATAGGCTTGCTTTCCGCGGAAGTGCCGGCAGTCGGCAGTCCCGACTTGTCTTCTAATCGCTTACGGTAGCCAGTCACCATTTCGTCGCGCAGAATTGTACGCAATATAGATTGGATCTGAAATAAAAAGTCCTATTATAACTGGAACCAAATCACTTGGTTGCTTTAATACATTACTGATGAGCATATGTACATGCCAATGATGAATGTCATTTTTCGCATGCGAAACTCTAACTCGGATATATGAAAGAACTACGAGCATCTAATAGTGAGATCAATGAAAAACCTCCAACCAACTCTGGTGGAATAATTTAAGAACCGCCGGAATCTTTAGTGTTTTTATGGCTTCCCCGTGGGTCTCGAACCCAAGATCATTTAAGCAAAAAGCAGAGATCAAATCTAGACGCTTATTTAAGCCCACTAACTAAATCGCAGAGGCATTAAAAAATTAACAGTATTTTTTAGATTCCAAAAGTACTAAGGTCTAAAAATGACAAGCTAATCTAGGTAGGATGTATGATAATGCATTATAGAAAATAGTAGCTTTACCTTGAAGTTGGGTGTGACGAGACATCTAGCGACGGCAATGGCCGATGCGGTGAGCGGGCCCGTTATGCCAATGTTCGTCAGCAGCTCCGAGATATTCGGCGTTAAACGGAATGGCACAGGCCTATTACCATCCAGTTCCCCTGTGCCAAATACAAACGGTTATTGTTAATGATTATGCTCACATATTAAAATTTGAAGAGCAACATTACCAATCACTAGGAATAAAATAAATCCGACTGAACTGAATCCAAAGAATAACATTATGTTAATATGATTATAAATGTTTTATCCCTTTGAACTTTTTATTTAATATTGTTGATATTGTTTATATAACTATCAATTTGAGTTGCAAAGAATAACCACGTTTCTCTTCTAATTTTAATAGATAACTTATGATAATTTACAACAATATATCATTAAAATATTTATGTTCAAAAATTGTTTAGTGTTTTACATGGTATTTTCATACAAAACATGTAACGAAAGGGTTTGATAATAATTGTAACTCATCTTAACATAACAGTGAAATATCTAAATGTCAGAAGTATCACTGGTTTCTCCAACCCTACATTATATTAGATAATATTTAGTTATTCGATAACACAGTATACTATATTACTGCAAATGCCAATTAAGGATATTATTATGCCCTATTTATGGAATGCAAAGACTTATCAAGCGGTGATAAATTAGTAACAAATGAGGAAAACGGTTTGAAATATAGCCAAAGTTATTAAATGATATCAGAATTTTGCAAGGACGATGATAATAAAAACGATAAAACCCAATTTTGTTAAAAAATACCAAAACTTTTTCACTGAACAATGAAACTTATTCTAAAATGTAAATAGAAAGAATGTAAACAATAAACTAATTAGATGCACAATTATGAACAAACGTCAACCAAACACGTGTAGTCATTGTTATATTTATAATACTGAATTATTGATTGAAATTTTGACCTCAACGCGTCACTGAAAGAGTACAAAATCAAAAACATGTGATCAGTATAACACAATTGAGAGCGTCGGTGGCTCAACGGTGTGGACTGTCGCCTTCCTACCGGGAGGGCTGAGGTTCAAATCCCGACACGTACCAATGTGTTTTCGAATTTTCGAAAAATATATGTACGTTATCCGACGCTCTTACGGTGAAGGAAAACATCGTGAGGAAACCTTCAGTGCACACCTGCGAAGAGATTCAAAGGTTGTGTGTGAAGTCGTCCAATCCGCACTGGGCCCGCGTGGACGACTAAGGCCTAATAACCCTATACATGTAGGCTCGTGCCCCTCGGTGGGGACGTTTAATGAGCTGATGATAATGATAACACAATTGAAATTTAAATGAAAAGCCTGCCCAAACCACGCGATGGGCAGTATTTTGCCGGGCGCGCTGAGAGAGTGAGATTATGCATCTATTTAGTTTATTAATTATCTAAGATGGACAGCGTTAAATTTCTGAATTTCAACGCTATGATAGCCAGCCATTCAGTTCACTTTTAACAAGAAAATCGTCATAATAAACTAAAGTCTAAAACTAAACACCTAACAGATTTTTTGGTGCTGGCATGACTATGAAACTGTCATAAAATGTTTCAGGTGCTACGAATACACATTAAGCAGAAAAAATATTTTATTAAATATTTAAATTTTTGCGACAACTATTTGTAAAAGTATCCAACAGTCAGTGTCCCCATAGCTTTACTGTGCGGGAAGGCCTTTGCCCTGTAGTAGGATGTTATAAGCTGATGATAATGATCCAATAGTGGATAGCGACACGTGAAACGAAATAAAGAAAGAAGACGAACTTATCATTCTGGACATAAGCAGAATAAATTGTATCGAAACAAAGAATTAACCACAAAAGGTTTTCAGTATTGTGACAAATGTTCGAATGATTTACATTGCGTTTGATTTATAGAGCTCAATAACGTTATTCGTAGAAAGCCAACACAGTCACGAATTTATTCAAGGCGTGCGTGAGTCTAATGATACTCATTACTTGCCCGCAGCCAAGTGATACTTGTAATTTCTGTCGTTTTACCTCGATGATACCTTACGAATAGATGAATCGTTAAAAAATACTATTAATCTATTGATCCATTAGCGATGCTTAAGAACGCTTTAACGATTTTACTACTACACACAATATCGTATTAAATCTTGTTTTCTTTGCGACGTGTCGGTGACGTTGCATTTAATAATCACATCATCATCAGCTCATTATACGTCCCCACCGAGGGGCACAAGCCTACCCACTTAGGGTGATTAGGCCTTAGTCGTCCACGCGGGCCCAATGTGGATTGAACGACTTCACGCACAACGTTTCCTCGCGATGTTTTCCTTCACCGTAAGAGCGTCGGATAATGTACTTATATTTTTCGAAAATACATTGGTATGTGGCTGGATTTAAACCTCAGCCCTCTCGGTAGGAGGGCGACACTCACATCATTGATCTACCGACACATTGCATACCCTGCCTAATATATGTGCACGCCACTGCTCAGCCTCCCGGTAGGAGGGCAGCCACACTATTGAGCACCTACGCTCTAATTAGTACTTACAATCGTGTTTTATTCAAATTTAATAATAATAACGTGTTATTTATATGCACAAATTAAATTTGTTAGATTACCAGTGGTATCGTCGACGTCGAACTTGAAGTAGGAGACGTTGAGCAGGCCCGAGTCCTGGTGCACGTACATCATGTCGGGGTTGAGGCGCGTGAGGTGCAGCACGTACTCGGCGAGGCCGGCCAGCGACAGCTGCAGCGTCAGCATCTTGCGGAACGTCCAGTAGTCCGTGGGCGCGGCGAACGTCGCCGCCGCCCATTCGCGCAGCATGCCTTCGGGACCATGGTCGCTTGGACCTGCGTATCATATTATTTGCTCGAGATTTTTGGGATTGGAATGCACAATTTAAAAATCTATTTTTTTAATAAAAATGTATTTATTCAAAATTTAATAAAATTGGGAACTTACCTTTAATAATATAGATAAAAAATCCCATTTATTAACGATTATATTATTATTAGAATATTAAGCATTAAGCTACAAAAGATAATCATTCTTTAATTACTGGTTGCGCATATACTGGATTTAACCATGGACGTATAAAAAATACGGACGGAGTTCACTGACAAAAAGTGTGTAGAAATTCAGCCAGTTTTTTTGTATGGATAACAACAAATATTAAGACATTTGGCTTGCATCTGTCAATAGAACCGAAAAAAAGCTGTAGTATTCGTATACTACAGTTTCACTATACTAGTGTATACTGATGTTGTAACTGGCTGGCCACTTGATTGATTTTCTAATATTAATTTTTATTTACATTCTTTTATTACCTGTTTATTGTTTACAATTATCTGAATCATACCAATTGTATGTTGTGGCTTATAAAACATTTCATTCTTTTTTAAATAATAAATGACACTCTATCCGTATCTTTTACACATGCACGGAATAAACTTATAAATAGTATAAAAGTACTGACCTCCCGCAATATATCCCTGAGCACCTGATGCGAGGCCTGCGAGCCGCGCGCCTGGACAGCGGCGAGGCGCTCGTAGTAACGCGCCACCGGAGCGTCGTACTCCACGCCCCTGCAACCACGCACTTGTACTACCACCACTATGCCTCCCAACGCTTACGTGACACCTCCGTGATATTGCGATGCTCAATGTTGAAGTTTCAAAAATTAAAATTAACCATTATGTTTCTTTATGACATAAGTGAGCGGTCAGTGCGCTCACTGGGTGGTAAGTGATACGTCTGACCATGACAGAAACAATGTTGAAGGAAATAATTAAAAGAAGGTAGTCATTATTTCTCCGTCAACACTGCTCTGCGTCCGTCACCCGAGACAAATTTTACTAGCTACAATGCGCTCATCCCGAAACACAGAAGTAAAAAAACTCCAATTTTACGGGATGATATTTGGCACTGCGGTGGTACCTACCTAGATACCTAGTACCGAGTCTACCCACCTAGTAAAATATGTCTGTTGTGTGATATATTACCGATTTTATTCATTTGTAAGGTCTATCGTCGCCATTTATATTTATACTATATTTATACAATTTGAAGATAGGAAGAGCTTAATGAAGGACCCTATATTTGTAAAATACAAATACTTCTATAAATGTCTAATATTATAAAATTATAAGCATGGATTCATGACATACCTGTTTGCGCATTCTGTACGGTAAATGTCTAGAAGTGATATCGAGCTGGGGTTGTCTTCGACGAGGCGCATCTGCGGTGAGACGGACACGACCCGGGGCACCGTGAAATGAAGGAACCTCCTGGAGGTCTCTTTCTGCTTGCCCAAGTAGTGGTTGAGCATTCGGAGTAGTTGTAGTACACGCTCCTCTCTCCTGGCGTCCCCTAGACCGGAATCATTAACCACCAGATACGGGTAAATCTTTCCATTGTGCCCACGAATGTAGAGTCTGCGCGCCGACGTGTTGTGTTTCTGTACTATCTCTACGCGCGGCATAAACCGAGCGATCCTGACATGATAGTGTGTATGCTTCGGAAGGAGAAACTCTCCTGGCAGTTCCACTTCAGCTGTTTTAAGGCTAAAATTGGACAGGAATCGGCATTTTTCTTCAATGAGGAATGACTGGAAAGAAGTTTGTTTATGTAGATAATGTATTGATTTGATGGAAACACGTATGGTTAGTCAGTTATGAGGTGGTGAAGAGTGGTTAGGCAGGAAATGAGACAAACTACTGTGATCTAGTTAGTAGTGAAGTACGGCACAGATGTGGGTAGTAATATGGCATTTTTACCTCCGTTTCATATTACTTCTGAGTCGTGAATAGTGAGCTATTACTTACTTGGGCAGGACCTTAGTTTTTGCCTCAAGTATCTTGACCCATTTCCTCAGCTTTTGTATGAGATTTTGCAATTTCATGGCATTAGGTTGCGTAAAGTCGAAGTCGGCGGTGAACTGGCTCTTCATCTTCTGGAAGACGGGGTCTTGCACAGTGGCCTGCGCGCGGCGAGCCAGGCTCTCCGATGCAGCTGAAGAGAATGCACCACTTACAGAACTTGAAACACTTTCTGTCGACATACAAAATGGAGTATCTATGTATAATAGCGCTCGCTGACGGCAGACACTCAGTATTTAGAATTCAATTGAAACTGAAAACATTTTTATTTATAAATAATCTGTAAATTAAATATGATTAGCATCGCACAGCAATTGCCATATTCTATTATGGAAGATCATAGTGTTGCATAATCCTAATCAATAGACCCAATATGGACTAATTAAAAAGTTAATATTATTACTTACTGTCATACAGTGTTATAGAGGATGTGTAAGGAGCGCCGGCTACACTACTGGACGTATATTTTCTTCTCCTAAATCTCAAATTAATGTTAATTTATACACTACTGATGCTTGTGCTTTACTTACCCTATGTTATCAAATAGCCAGCAGTTTCAAAGTGATGTCAAGTATTATAACCAGCCTGTATGTCAACCACGGCTACAATCTTTCGCACATGCATTGCTTATATTAACATACAATAAAGTCTCAACTGAAGCGTGAATGTGTAGGTTTATCACAATGCTATAAGGAAGAATAATATTTTATACAAGCATATCTGTGTTTTTAACTTGGTATTCAGACGAATATTTGATTATTCAAGAAGTTTTGGTTACCAGTTACCAAAATTTATAAGAAACACACTTCTTGATACACGAGTACAATTTTATAAATATCTAAATTAACCAACACTATTGAAAACTCAAATAACATTTGGTTTGAAAATATAAGTGACTACAGATTTTGTGCTACAGTTCAGGGAAAGTTTTCAGAAATTGGTCTTAAAATTGGTAATGAATTGTACCTTAGAACCGCATACTTATACAAGTCAAATCAAATTAAATCAAAAGTGTTTATTCTTTTTTTTTATGATATAGGGAGCAAACGAGCAAGAGAGACACCTGATGGAAAGTGTTCATCTCCGCCCAGGGACAACGGTGACACCAGAAGTGCCACCGGTGCGTTGCTTGCCTTTTAGATAGGAATACGCTCTTTTCTTAAAAATATTCAGTTAAGAACTTACAGAACACTTATGAATGTCTAATTAAGCTACCACTAAGTACCGTAAATGTTTTTCCTTATTTGTAGTGAACTGTTGATAATTAGATTATTAACAGCACGTACAAAACATCCAAACAACTGAGTGTGTACTGTTCAATCAGTCCAGACAGAAAAAAGATTACAGCGTAGACGCAAGAGTGGTTTGTAACTTAAATTATTAATAATTAAGAGCCATCTGCGCTCGGCCTTTGTCCAGTGAAGCTGAAGGTACCAGCACAGCGCATAATTATTCATAAAATAGTTGAAGTATGTAAATCTCAGACGTAGCGTCGTGTTTGATAAGTGTAGTATACTGACTTATCCGATGCCGATGCGAACGTGGAGACGACCTTCTTGACGAAGTGAGCGTGTGATGGTGACGTGGCGTCGGCGACGGCGCGCGGTGGTGGACAGCGACAGTGGCATTGGCCAGGCGCGCGCAGCTGCCGGAGCACCTCCTCGTACCAGTTTTCGCGGAACCATACCATCTGTTAAATACACATGTCTTACTGCTATCTATGTTCACTGAAAATGTGATTTTATAGGGTAGGTGTTATATTAAGGCCCGTATTTTAGAACGAGACTCAAGCGTCAAGTCCACGTTGACACAGTGCCATATAGACCCAATTTAAGCAAGATTCCTTTACACATGCAATTGAATGTTCTAGGCTGCTTGCTGGGCAGCACAACTGCCTTGCAAGCAAGCCTCGGTCATTACAGCACATAGGTTATTTTAAAATGATTTGTCGGCTATTAATAAGAATGTGATATACTTTTGAAATGAATACCAGGCGAGTTCCCCCAATTTTGAGGCATCATAACTTTGTCTGTCAAATAATAACTAACCTGATCTACAATGCCCTCAAGCGAAGAGAGCACCGTGGGATGTATCTCCCTCTGTAATTGCATTATCTTCGAGCAGCGCCACATGGGCAGCGTGGCTTTGATGGAGCCCGTCTCGCTGCCCGTGGAGCCGCCGCTCGACGAAGATGCGGCCTCACTGGCCTTGCTGCTACCCTAGTTTCACAAACAAAAAAACTTTAAATTCGTATTGCGAGTAAGTTAACATCTCAATCATAATCAACCTATACCGGCTCACTGCAGGGCATAGGCCTTCCCTTTCCGTGTAGATAGTTGGAGGTAAGAATGTAAACCACCACACGGGCCCAATGCAGATTGGTGGGCACGTCCTAATATATCGATAAAAATGTATTAACTAAAAGACCTAAGATGTACTCCTCGGCTATTGCAAAAAACATAACTTTGATAATTGTGCTATTTAAATAATAAGAATTAAACTACTGGAGATTCAAATAAAACTGGGATCAATACACAGACTATAAATCAAAAAGGCATGAATTATCTTTAATAAGTTATACCGTTGGAAGCAATTGATTAAATAATTTTAAAACAAAAAAAACTACAAATTGAGACGAGAAAACGTTCTGAAACCATTTAACCACGGAAACGGACACGAACAGAAATGGATTTTCTAAAGGTAAAAGACGGTTGACATGTCTGATAACATCACATATTAGTTGGTAAATGGTGATGTTTTAACAAATCGAAAAGGTATTTATAAATTTAATTTTGTTGACTTACCGCAGAAGCAGTGGGTTGATGTGGTAGTGTGCTGCAATATTTTCGGCGGTCTTGTGTCTCTCACGTTGTTCTATTTTCAGTGTCAAATAAAGGGTTCTTATAGGAAGTATACGGCTTGGGATAAAGACGTCCGACCTGTCAATAATAGCACATTCTAGGTTACTTTATTATATGCGACTTGAATAACAAGAGCTTTTTTCATTTAAAGCATATATTTAATAGAAATAACACATAACTAAAAGTAACTGTAGAATATCTTCGCAATCTACTGCCAGACATAGTCTTTTCAAATAAATGTTTTTTTAAGTCTCAGTTGAATCTAGAAATTAACGGAAGACAAAAAAAGAAATAAATTTGAAATAAAATTAAAAACAAAATAAGAATAGAATGTAAGCACTCGAGAGCATTTTCACATAAAAAATGGCATTGATATAATTGTCATCAAAATAAACATACATGGCTAAGCAAGTTGAGTATAACATTCCCGTCGTACTGCACAAGGCAGGCGAGCAGCTGCGGAATCCATGGCAGCCATTGCACGGGCGGCACGCCCACCGAATACTTATCCAGAGCCTCGGCGAGACTGTTCTTTTCGTCGTCAAAGCTCAGCATCCACAGCACCTGACCGATACAAAACATATGGGTGTTTGAATCTAAAATGTATTTATTTACGAAAAATATGTATTTTTTTTATATTTTAGTATTTCCCTTTATTATATTAGGTTGGGGCTAGATGGAGCTGTGTTAAAGTCAATGCATATGTATTGATTTATATTAAAAACAATATCTACTACTACCACTGCCACTGTACGGACAAGGCCACCCCTATGACTTATATTCGATGAGTTTTGGACAGTAACCTAACGCGTGCAAACCTTATGTTGGCGAATAGCCAATAGATCACCAGCTAAAGCTATTATGCACCAGTAGCAGTAGTCAGACAGTACCAACCACTTAAAGTTGACGTAAGCCCCAAAAGTAGTAGGTATGTTTATATCCCTTAACCTGCTACTAATTATTTTAAAAATAGTGATGCTATAATAAATATTAATTTATATAAATACGCAATAATACGGTGGGTCTTGTCTGAGCAAGAAATACAGATTAAGAGCGAAGATAGGAAAAACGTAAATGTAACTGTCATTTAGACTAATTTTGGCTTGAAGCCATGTATTGTAATATTAAAACGACAAGAGGATAAAATAAGAGGTTACTAAGAAGGAACTCAATAAATAAATAATTTTGGAGCACTCATTAATAAGGCGTTACCTTGGCACAATATTTCCTGGACTTCGACTCGTTCTGATGGCGGCACGCGTGCAGGAAGCACGTCATGGCGGAGACGCCCACAGTCGTCTGCCGCGGGTCCCTTATGAATATCTGTTCAAGGTAGTCGCCCCACAGCGCCCACGCCTTGACCAGGGTATCATGAAGCTGGACGGCCGCTGCAAACGCTTTGTTCGCGTCTTCTGAACGTCCCAACTGAGCCAGAAGCAACCCTTTGAATGCGTAAAACTCAGCCGTCATCTCTTTTGTGAAGTACTTGAAATTGGTCGACTCAATCATGTCCAATCCTTCCTGCAACTCCTCCTTGCCCTCCGTCCACGACATTTGAATGTGACACTTCACTTGCTGTCGTATTTTCTGGAAGCAGTCCACTATTGGGACGCTAGGTATTGTATATATGCGATGTAACGAGTCTAAGCACACACCTGACAGATTGTGTTTTCTTGCAATTTTTGCGAAATGAATGATAGCCTGAAATTAAATATATATTTAATTAGAAAAAATTGGCCACATTACAAATCTCGAAAATTTTCCTATTTCTATGGATTTATATATATTTATAGTATAGAAAATAATTTTCAGCGTTGAGTACGTCCACATAAGCAATGTGGTAGTTTTTTTATTAACATTCAAAGCCTTCTTATATAACAGAGTCCACTTATAGGTAATAGTTGCTGAAATATATAATAACTCCTAGGGTTTTGCCTCAGAGGCACTTATTCACACTCAATACAAACAAGCCAATAAGCAAACATAATAAAATTTGTATGTGCTGCTTCCTTCATATCTTTCATTCCATGAAATCGTTTTATATTATAAAGTCCATTTATTATTAAAATAATCTACAAAACGTAGCATAAAAATATGTGCTTGTATGGGCTACTAAAGAAGCAGACATCTCATTGAAATCATCTGCCTGTTGCTACGCCCATTTTCTTTACCCCTCAGAAGAAAACACCGAACTATTAATAATTCGGTGTTAAAAATATCTTGGGAAGAAACAAATATATTTAAAAAAAATAAAATTTACAAAAATAAATCACCTTGTTTAGGACATTACGTCCATGCATTACGGGTATGCAAAGGGATGATCACACTTATCACAAAAACAATAAACAATTTGACAAAAATGTAAATTGTTTATTGTTTTTGTGATTAGTGTCACTCCCTTTGCATAGCCTACACATAATGTCTGTGCACGCCACTGTACCTGTGCACTGGCGTGTACTCCAAGCATGCTGTGATTGGACGCGTGCTCGGTCTGCGAGTCGTAGTGGGACGCGATGAACTGGTAGTGGTGTTGACGCCACGTGAAAATCGCGCCCCAGTGCGACAGCGGGTCCGCTACTACCGGCAGCCGGTTTCGCCAAGTTTTAACTATGGCCTTCATGTCGTGCAGGGACGTTGGTCGACTGTGAAGTAGCCCCTGTAAGCAAACAATATGTTTAATTAATTGAATGACCTTTAATGTTTATGTAAATCATATAGTAATCATAATTTCAGTCACAAAAGGACGGTCTCCTCACTTGTATTGGTAATGGGGACTAGGCTTCCCCTGACGATACTCGTTCTTGAGAGGTTTAAGACAGTGACCAGATTTCGAATAGTGCGTAATCGCCATCACCGAACTAACCAACCCCCGTTGGTCAGACTTGGTTATCGTTGGGCAAAATGTAACGCAGACAGGTGAGAATTACTAGGAGCTCCGTAAAGGTGTTAGATGCTATAATGAAAGGTCATAATACAACTATCAGCCCGATATGTGCCCGTGTGGAATATTAAGGACATCAATTGAATTAGATTGCGGGAATTACTAAATATGAATGTCAAAACCATACCATACCATACCAAACTAGGCGTACATGAAAATGTATGTTTATGTTAAGTGTCATTTTTATAATTTATGACGTAAACAAGTATGACGATTCTGGTGTACGTCAAAAATTCGAATGAGTTTATGTTTACACCTAACTGTTTGTTTATTGTAACTGTATTTGTATCTTGTATGAATAAATAAAAAAAAAACATGAACCCTCTTTTCCATATTTGGGTGCATCCATATAGGCGCGTTGGGTGCGGGCGCACTCACCGTGTGTATCTGCGCCGCCTCGCTGAGCTCATGAGTTGCTCGCGGCCCGCGCAGCGGCAGGTGCGCGTGCGACACGAGCGCGTTGGGTGCGGGCGCACTCACCGTGTGTATCTGCGCCGCCTCGCTGAGCTCCATGAGTTGCTGCGCGGCCCGCAGCGGCAGGTGCGCGTGCGACACGAGCGCGTTGGGTGCGGGCGCCACTCACCGTGTGTATCTGCGCCGCCTCGCTGAGCTCCATGAGTTGCTGCGCGGCCCGCAGCAGCGGCAGGTGCGCGTGCGACACGAGCGCGTTGGGTGCGGGCGCACTCACCGTGTGTATCTGCGCCGCCTCGCTGAGCTCCATGAGTTGCTGCGCGGCCCGCAGCAGCGGCAGGTGCGCGTGCGACACGAGCGCGTTGGGTGCGGGCGCACTCACCGTGTGTATCTGCGCCGCCTCGCTGAGCTCCATGAGTTGCTGCGCGGCCCGCAGCAGCGCAGGTGCGCGTGCGACACGAGCGCGTTGGGTGCGGGCGCACTCACCGTGTGTATCTCCGCCCTCGCTGAGCTCCATGAGTTGCTGCGCGGCCCGCAGCAGCGGCAGGTGCGCGTGCGACACGAGCGCGTTGGGTGCGGGCGCACTCACCGTGTGTATCTGCGCCGCCTCGCTGAGCTCCATGAGTTGCTGCGCGGCCCGCAGCAGCGGCAGGTGCGCGTGCGACACGAGCGCGTTGGGTGCGGGCGCACTCACCGTGTGTATCTGCGCCGCTCGCTGAGCTCCATGAGTTGCGCGCGCCCGCAGCACGGCAGGTGCGCGTGCGACACGAGCGCGTTTGGTGCGGGCGCACTCACCGTGTGTATCTGCGCCGCCTCGCTGAGCTCCATGAGTTGCTCGCGGCCCGCAGCAGCGGCAGGTGCGCGTGCGACACGGCGCGTTGGGGCGGCGCACTCACCGTGTGTATCTGCGCCGCCTCGCTGAGCTCCATGAGTTGCTGCGCGGCCCGCAGCAGCGGCAGGTGCGCGTGCGACACGAGCGCGTTGGGTGCGGGCGCACTCACCGTGTGTATCTGCGCCGCCTCGCTGAGCTCCATGAGTTGCTGCGCCCCGCAGCAGCGGCAGGTGCGCGTGCGACACGAGCGCGTTGGGTGCGGGCGCACTCACCGTGTGTATCTGCGCCGCCTCGCTGAGCTCCATGAGTTGCTGCGCGGCCCGCAGCAGCGGCAGGTGCGCGTGCGACACGAGCGCGTTGGGTGCGGGCGCACTCACCGTGTGTATCTGCGCCGCCTCGCTGAGCTCCATGAGTTGCTGCGCGGCCCGCAGCAGCGGCAGGTGCGCGTGCGACACGACGCGCGGCAGACGGCGCCACTCGCGCAGACACTGCGCCGCCGCCGCCTCCGCGTGACGCTCCACGCCGCTCAGCTGTTGCTCGCCGCCGGCGCAGATGCACAGGTAGCCGCGGTACAGGTTCACCAGCCACGCTGTTCACAACACAAACACTGCTCATAAAGCGGATACCCACAGGCAAGCGCTCAAGTCTAGGGCGAGGCACGTCCACACTAACCGTGATGCTCCGCGCGCTGTTCGCTCTATGGGGACCCGCCTATTTCTGTTGCACAAATTATTTTAGCCTCTGACACCGTATTAATATCTTACTTTTTATAAGTCATGTGACCGCCAGAAATTCTGATACCCTGACAAATAATGTGAGTAAAATACATATTTTCAACTACTACAGTCACATACGTTTAGTGCTCCCACAATCAATAGGGCATTCTTCAATAACACTTATTAATCATAAACTTTAGAACAGATTGTTAGGCAGCATCATGCTACACAAACGATAAGGTAGGCTTCGGACCTTATACATAGATCTTAACCATCCCCATATGTTTACTACAAACATTACTATTCTGTCATAAGGCCTGTCATTCGTATGGTTAATTATTTGTAACTAATTTCTATTATAAATATGCAATATCTTACCCAATTCCTTGGGGCAATTGTACTCCACTTCAGCGAGTGCATCTTTCATTGTCGGCCAGTTGGGATTCCTCCATGAGCTCTCCAAGATTAGGAAGGGATCACGAGAGCTCCTGGTGAGTCCTAACTCCAGCAATGAGTCCCACTGGTTCAACTCCTTAGCACATTTCAGCCAATGCTGATTCCAGAGATTACACTCTTTATGCATGTTGTATGACGACGGATTGGTGGCGTAATCTTGTTTTAACTTAGCCATTGAGATTTCGTACGCGGCCTGAAAACAAATTTATAAATATATAGCTTTAAGAGGACGATTAAACTGAAATAATATTGAGTTTATTATTATCATCATCCGGTATATAGCGTCCCACAAACCCTTTAGACGTAACATGGCTAACCACAGATTATAAGTGTTAACATTAACGTTTCGGGCAACACCTTCAAGCTCTTGTATAGTTTTACTTCGATTTATATTTGGTGACGGTAAATTTTACCAGCGAAAAGTTATTTACATTTATTATTATAAAAGTTAAATGGGTTGCAATACCTGAGCTTGCTCGAAGAAGCCTTGTTGCTCGTAAGCGATAGCGACGTTGGTCTCGCGTACCGCGCATGTTTCTGCACAGCCGACCACATGTCCTCCTCTTGCAGAAGCTCGTACATATCGCTCAGCGAATCAAGTATTTCCTGTGGGAAAATTATAAGTAAGACACCTACGAATGTCTAACGGTTTATATTAATGAATTGTGCTGGGTTTTTACCCACATGAATGAACATTTCTTCATCTTCTTTTGGAAGAGATATAGAAATAATTAACTTAATAAACAAATGTCAGGACAAATACACCTAATTTTTACCTAACTTACCATTTTTTATATATTAATCAAATAATTAAAATAAATAATGTCTGATTTTGAAATGTGCAATTGTAGTAAAAATAGCTTGCGGTATTTTTTCAAATCATTAATATTTATTATGCTATTAATGTTCTGAATGTTCCGACTCCTAATGGATTTATAAAACATGGCTAACATATAATATTAAACACGCTCACCGTAGGAGTAGTGGTTTCCAAGTCATAATCGTATATCTCGAGTGGCTCGCGTTGTGGGCGCCCGCTAGCCTGATCGATGGCCATCTGTTCCAGATTCAAGGTCATCCGATGCCACAGGTTATGTGTCTTACCCAGGTACTTCATCATTGGTCTATATAAAAAAGAATAAAAAATTTTAAAAAAAAAATTGTACTATATGAAATATTAGATTCAATCATCAATTTAAATAAAATGCCCTAATATTATTTATTATCATTACAAAAAAAAGCAATAAAAATATATACTTACGGCTTTATACTAACGGGCGGATTACACCGCGCTAGAGCCTCGATGAAAGTGTTGAGAGCACTGAGGGGTTGATCGCGTTGTATCACGTGCACACCGGATATGATGAATGGCACAATTTCATTCATCACCGTCTGTCAAATAAATTATCAAATAAAACATAGTATATTTTAAAACTGAATTTCAAATTTGGTCATGCTGGTCACTCTTACGGAGTTTCATTGTTTACTAAATTTGTTTTATATTTTTGGCAGGATGCACCACTCTCAAATAAATAATCCTTGAGCCGACAAATATGGAGAGGAAGACTCACACATATCTAAACAATGTAACAAAATCAAAGATAATATTTGTTTGCGGCTATATCCCAGTAGGGGTAGTCACAGACTTTGCATTTGTGATAAAAAGAAACTGCAATTCTTGCATCCGAGTAGGGAGATAGTAGAAAACATAATTTTTGATACCAAAAAACAATACATACTTTATTTATATTTAATTTTCTCCTAACCCCTAAAACAGGGGATGGAAATTAGTATGAGGCTCACCGCGACATTAGTACATGATTCAATTCCCAAATGAAAAGACATAATCACAAATTATGAAGACATACCCCGAGCTGACGTTCATCTAATGTCGCCCATAGTTTGGGGAAGAGCCGTAGCCAGGTATGATGCGCCAATTGGTCGTCCATGTGACACAATTGAGCTGCTGCACCAACCAGCTGTTCGCTACGTACTCGCCTCGCCAGCTCCAGAAACTCCGATTGCTTGTTTATTATTTGCGCCAGAGCGCGTTGCCTGATGACAAGTTAATTTATTTCATCTTGGAAGATCAATAGCTATTTACAACTTAGAGGTAACAATAAAAGTATTAAGCAATTTTTCAAGTCTTTGAAATAAACAATGTTCGGTTTGCCCGAACAATAAGGAATAACCGACGGGTTTTTTTTTCCTAGGACTTAGTTCACTGAACTCTGTTGGACTTAGATGTTATCTATTACTTGGTACCAAAATTATCAAATATTACGGTCCTTGGACTTAAGAT
The DNA here is from genome assembly GCA_019425675.1 of Leucinodes orbonalis. NCBI lineage: Eukaryota > Metazoa > Arthropoda > Insecta > Lepidoptera > Crambidae > Leucinodes > Leucinodes orbonalis. Next base: position 46,086 of record PQWD01000401.1, read on the forward strand.
AAAAGAACCTTTTATTGATTGCTGTTTGTTTATGTGTTGATGCCACAAACTACTAATATGAGAATAAACAAGATGTAAAATAATATATGAGAAAATCACTAAGCATAATAAAAGGGATAAGAAATCTTATTCTCCTCTTACCTATTAGGTGCAACCTTAGTCAAGTCCTCTTTGGTCTGATTAGAATTGGAATCGAGGTCCATGTCCAGAACATCATCTTTGTCCGGGTCCATGGAGTCGCTGAAGCCGTCAGATGATTCTTCTTTAACTGAACTGAAGATTACAAACGACTTCCTATCTTCACTGTCAGCCCAGTTGATCACGGCCGCAATGTTTGGCAAGAGATATTTTGTGTTCGACAACCGTATTTGTGTACCTGGTGACAATATATTCAACATTATACACAATAATAATGTTATATATACTAAGAAACATGTTACATTGAGTTGAGTTTGATATTAAAATAAAGGGAAACACAGACAAAAAAATAAGGAACAGAATAAAATGCTATAACGCGAATACTAACTTGAGACGCAGGTGACTAGCAACAATTCAAGGCATTGTCTGATCCAGAAATGCTGTCCAATGTGCTCCCAATTCTGTGAGCAAATGATGTAGAGCAGCCGGTCGAAGATGCGACGACGCACACTCTGATCGTACACCTCGAAGAACTTGGCGCGAATGTGCGGCTGCGGGCATCGTAGACCCGCTAAGAATGCCGGCTCCAGCTTCATCGATAGCTCCGTCATCTTCAGCGTCTCGTCTCTGTTAGGAAATCATTTAATAATAAATACACTCCCAGTTTTCTGGGACAAAGTGCCACTCGGCACTACAATTCAACTGTCTTCAAACGAGACCCAGTAAACGTTATATTGAATTGCTATTCGTGGTGATGACTAGTGATGAGGCACTGAAGATGTTAAATTAATTTAGTACTTTTTTGTACAATATTTTTAAAATAAATAGTAATTGGACGCAAAAAGCTTACGACCGGTGGGAGAACATATATTTTTACAATTTTTTCTATTCACCATCACCATCTTTATTATAGGAATATCAAATGTAAAAGAATATTATTTATTGATTGTTTTATGTTCTATTATTTTTCTCTTTTGTAAATGGCAGCCATGTTTTTTTAATTTAATATATATTTAAGACACTTAGTGAGTTGTTTCGTTGCGTAGTCCCGATTATTTGTTACCACAATATTTTTCAACTATGAACAAACAGATAGGATGACCAAAAACTTACCTGTACACATAATTGATAATATCCAGGAAGTGAGCGTTGAGCTCCAGGTCGTCCGGGAACCTCTTCTCGACGTATTGCATGAGTTTGACGAGGAGAATAGACTTTTCCCGGAGAGAGGGCGCGCTGCCCGCGGACGAGCTAGAGCCGCCTGCACTAGCGCGGTTTTTCACCCACTCCTCGACCATGCGGGTGATAGCTTTCATCACCTGTTGGAGTTTAGTCCATAAATATGGCACATTACTTATTCTTAATACTCTAGATTGAAAATGATAAATTATTATAAAACGTCAAAATATAGCTTGGTTTTCAAATGAAGACAGTAATCGGGACGTACATAAAATTGTTAGAAACTATGAACAAATTAGCAATTATAATAGCAGCATAAATGTCTAATACCATAAATGTCCTGTCTGTTAGGTTGGAAAAATATGACCATTTATAGTAATTCATTTATTAATCTTAGTTTTACACATATGTTACAACGCACCTTGGCATCTGTGGTTTTTTCTATAAGTCCCACAAGGACTGTGCCAATAAACGTTTTTCTTGTATCGACTGGCATGACGGAAACGCGTGCTTTTAGTAGGTCCAAGGCAAGAATCTGTGAACAATAAATTTGTGTAGGAATAAAATAAAAATTATCATTATTGACATAAAACAACTTAGAGACTCACAGTGTTTTTTGTATTTGCGGTAAGCACCTGGTCCACCTACGAGGCACTAGACGCCCTCAGCATAATCAACAGTCCTAGTAAAGCGCCGACACCACCGCCGGCTTGTGGCTAGCGAAGCCCCCTAACGCATAGTAACTACATGCGTAGGTATTATTGTTACCAAGAGGTCTGCGGTGGCGGCGTCCGGACTGGGCGCCACGTGGTCCCTCGCCATCCGCTGCAACACCCGCATCAGCGGCAACAGCAGCCGGTCCACGTACGAGGCGCTGGACGCGCAGCACGCCTTCAGCATCATCAGCGGCCCCAACAACGCGCCGGCACCACCTCCCGCCGCCGACTTCTCGTAGCTGGCGAGGCCCTCGAACGCGTACTTGCTCACGCAAGCGTACAGTGTCTCTAGCTCCTCGTACTGTAACATACAAAATTACATTTAACGCATTTTAGTATAAAAGGAATATAAGCCACACTGGGCACCGGAGGCCGTAAATTCCTCATGCCCCTGTCCCCATATTATCTTTTATATTGCCTTTTTATGGTTCGGCGTGGTTGTGCGTAAGTCATACAATTTGGAATTAGCGGATGACACGCACGCAGCCAGGCCGCACTGCAGCGGCTTCAGGGCTGCCAACACTTGTTCGCGTCGTACCACGCCTAGCAGGAACGCGAGCAACTCCAGCGCGGTACACACGTTGAATCATCTACTCTACCTTTGACGTAATTCAGAAACAAACCTTAGAAGCGTGTGCAGCCCCTGAGGGCTCAGTGGGGAACAGCGCCGTCAGCTTGGCCAGCAGATTATGTGTGAGTCGAACAATCTTCGCGTTGGATGATGAGACACAGGCAGCCAGGCCGCGCTGTAGCGGCTTCAAGGCTGCCAACACTTGTTCGCGTCGCACCACGCCAAGGAGAAACGCGAGCAACTCCAGCGCGGTACACGCGTTGGCGCACGCCGCCGCGTTGCTCTCCGCACTTGAAAACACCTGCAGGTGATGTTAAACTCATTAACAAGATTAGCATCGTTTACCGCACTCATTATTAATTAACTGCATGACCTTAACCCTTTGTCCGCTCATTATGCCTTAAAGCGCCAGACACAATAGATTTTCCATTGTGTCTGGATTCCCGGCGTTCAATGGGTTAAGATAACTGTTAGAGAACACCTCTTTTATACTGTTTTTTTCACAGTGCATAAATAAACTAAATATAATAACCATTAAGCTGTACATTATGTGATAAACTCATTGACTATCGTGGTTGTCTGTAATGGGAGCCCTCATCATACCATAATATAGCATAACAATTTCAACATGCTGTCACAGAATAAACATATATATCTTTCTTTTAACATGACGCTTTTTCGCACAAATTATGATAGGCACAGAATTTTAAAAAAAGAAAGGTTGCATTGGCATAATGTCAACTCGCTCTTACCTTGTACATGTGAATTGTGATTTAATTTGAATCATCCCATTGGCTATAATGGGAATAATGTATCCTTGTCTGCGTGACCTGTCACCACAACGCGCTTTCTAAGTGTAACAGTAGTGTATGCTGCCGAGGTAAGCAGGCACGCAGCGCCGCGACAGACACGGGGAGACACGGGGTACACGGGGCCGTACCTTGTCGAGCCAGGCGAGCTTGGGCTCGCAGAGGTGCGGCCACACGTCGGGCTTGAGCGCGGCCTTGAGCAGCAGCACGCAGCGCCGCGACAGCTGCTCGCCCGGGGAGCCCGCGCCGCCGGCCCCGCCCGCGCCACCACCTGCCGCCGCGCCCACTGTGCCTTCGTTCACCTGTGTACACACAAGTGACAAGGTTAGCTTGCTATCTATTTAATTCAAAACTTTAATGAGGAGTTGAAACCTACATTTCGTTTTCGGTATTCAAAATAGTGAGTAATGTAATAGGTACTTATGTAGATTATTACCGTTCATAATTCCTATTTCATATTTCGGTATCAAGAGGGTTTAGATTCAAAGAACGCATCGAGCAAAATCGAAGACATCAAAATAAAAAAAGGCAATTACTTTTCATAGGTAAATGAACAAGTACATATTTCTAATTTAAAACATTAATATTATACCAAAAATATCAAAAACTTATTTGTCAGAGTGATATAAACAGTAGCTATCATCTCGGAGATACATTTTATGTATTAATAACAATGAAAATCTGTCCAAATTTTCTATACACCCATGATACATTTATAGCATATGTATAGTTATATAAACTAAATAGTAACAATACGGTTCAATCAAAAGTATTTAATGGTATTATTCGCACCCTGAAACCATACTGGTAAATTTATACATAAAATTACACAGTACATATAATTACGATAACAAACAAATTATTGCATTACATGTATAACAAATGAAATGGTCGAAGAAAATTCAAGTTTACCTAAAAGCATAGGCCGGTATACCTGACAAGCGAGCCGCAGCAACAGATTGACGACGACATCGACGTGCTGTCGGTCGAGCGGCTTGGCGGCGTCGGGCTCGAGGCGCACGGCGCTGGCCTGCGGACTGGCCCAGCCCGTGTTCAGCGCCTTCCTCGACTCCGACGCGCCCTCGTCTGCTGATAGACGCTTCATACCGCCGCCGGGGGACGTCGCCACCTGACACACGCACTCTTTTATACAAACAATATGTCATATTTTTAAATTAAATTCCCCGCGGTGTTACCCGCGTTATAAGATATTATTCTCCCACAGTATAACATAACCTAAACTCGCTTCGTTAAGTTACGCGACGCGCGGCCGGCGCGTCGTAAACATTGCTTTATATTTCTAAAATTAAAAGTATATTCTAAAATAAAAGAGGCCTGTGTATTAACTTATTGCATTAGATATCTGCCAAAAAAAATCGTCCAAATTCATCAAGTAGTTTCAGAGATTACCCGGAACTAACAGAAAGACCGACACAAATTTTAAAAAAATATATATATTTTGGCATATATACCGTATATATATTCATATGCATGAAGAAAAAAATTTGTTATTCCAATATTACAGACACTCGAATTTTTTTATATGTAATTGATAATGTTACTGTTCATTATAAAAACAATAAAAATATAAAATAAAGCAGTATTAGTCAGAACTTTTTAACCAATATGGTGAAAAAGTTCTGGACTTACCTAGCTAGCAATGTATTATAAATTAGATAAAATGAAATTATAGAAAATACTGCACCAAAACAAATTACTAAGTTAAGGAGAGTATGTGGTGAGCGCAGATGGCTATAAACCTATTAACTATCGCAGAACATATGCCGTATGCATACCACGTTGTCGTCGTGCGAATGGTCGCGTATACGCTGCAGCTCCCATTTGAGCGCGACCTCGGCCAAGTCGACCGCGAGCCGCCGATGTTCCAGCGAGGCTGTAGCTGAGAAGCCCAGTCGTTGCATAGCCGCAACCATGTGGCCGACTAACGCGTGCCGTACAGGGTAGTAAACCTGATGGGTGACCATACACGAATGCTTTAACAACAGGCAATCAAACATACAGTGCTATAAAACAGGCAATAGTGGTGCAATCATAGGTATAATTTCAATTCCTAATTTAATATTACATAATTGACTTTTCGTATCATGGGAGAGAAAAAGTCTGCATTTGACATGTCAAACATAGTAGTCGTAGGATTCTTAAGTTTAAATACGTCATTTACTTATGTTATAAGTGAACGGACGGTCAGCTCACTTACCTGGCGGTAAGTGATACGCCTGACCGTGACAGAAGCAGTGTTAAAGGAATTAATAACAGTAAGTAGTCATTATTTTTCGTCAACACTGCCCTGCGCCCGTCACTCGAGACGACAGATGTTAGGTCCCTTATACCCGGTAATTTTACTAGTTACAGTGCCCTTATTTCAAAACATAGAAGTGAACAACACTCCCTATTTTACGAGACGATATCTGGCACTGCGGTGGCACCTACCTAGATAACCCAGTATAGAGTCTACTACCTAGTGGATAAATAAAAAGACAGGAGGATTTCGATAAAATTAATTAGACCAAACGATCACACAGTTTTATGACAAAAAAAATCAATAAAGCTCATATATAAGACCTATGTATAGAAGAGTACGTTCATTACTCTAACTTTAAAATAATATTCATTCCAGTTTTGTTAAAAACGACATTTAAAGGGCAAAAAAAATTAATAAATTTACCTTGTAATGCCTCACTACAAGCTGCAATATGTGGAAGAGCTGCTGTACAGAATGACCATCTTCCACGATTATCTTCTTGGTCCAGTGCGTGAGCATAGTGTTGCCGTCCTCCATCCGTTGAGGCATCGCTGGCGTCAGAATCTCCAGCGCTTGTCTCACTACGGAGCGGGCTTCGACCGCGTGGGCCTTTAGTAAACTGTGGAACACTGAAACAACGATTAAAGGGGTCATTAATTGAACAACCAAAACATTGCGTCCAACTGCAGAACTTCCCATTAATTGCGGGAGATGGGCAAATAGCGGATTGGTATTTGTAAACAACTACCATCCAAAGCAAGTAGGCGGAACCAACGGCTTAGCGTGAATACTAAGCACAGAGAGACTTAAAGATAAACCAAAGTATTATCAAACATACATACTAGCTAGACCTTATTGCGATAGAAGCATCTTTCGGAATACGGTCTAGCTACTATGACATTGACTAAATTAGAACAAAAAAACATGTACCAGTGTTGGTATACCGAGCAAAAGAAAAGATGGTAAAGTAAAAATAAAACAAACCTTGTAAAACGATCCGCTTGTGTATAGCAAATTTTGCGATGATATGACTGAGCAATAAGTGTCCGTGATACCTGAAACCAACACCACTGATATAAATCTTGAACGCTAGCAATATAAGAAACAAAAAAATTCGTATAATGCATACTTTAATATTAGATTTCTTGTTAAAGTTATATAAAAAAAACTGCATAGTAAAGTGCCGATGTGATTAAGGTCGGGAAACATTGTATGTTGACAAGTTGGAATCGGTCTTCATCAGTCATTGAGGAAGATTATTATCCAACAGCATCCTTCGCTCACCTTGTAGCAGGATCAACATAGTTCTTGCCGAGCAGACATGGCCACGCGAACGTCATGAGCCGCCGCAGTTTGTTGCCTTGCTTCTTGTTGTTCGCGTCGTGGATGTGCGCCGACGCCTGCTCCAGCAACAAGCAGGCAAACTGCAGCAGCGATATCCGTACCGCGTCCGAACACGCGAACGGATTCTCTGGATCTATCACCTGAAGTGTTGAAGATTGAGCAATGTGCTTAATAAATTAATATACCATAATGGACATAATAAAATATCTACCGACATTCACAACATCTGGCCCCATTCTAAACAAGGAGCTTGTACTATGTGTACTCAAGGACTAATAAACATTTTTTTTGTAAAAAAACATATAATACATAGAAACAACCGGCCCAATACAAACAGACATGTTCAACAAATGTTTGTACTCCTCGGGTAACAGATTTCTCAACCATTACACAACAGGGGTCGTAAAAAAAGGACAAAAGTTGTGGAACATTGTACAAACAGAAATTTAACTTGTGAAAATCAAATAGCCCCCTTGATTTAGAAATAAGGGAGAGCAGGTGTCTGACAATAGACTTTTGATTATGTCTGTCCACACCACTGAGCATCGGTGGCTCAGTGGTGTGGACTGCCGCCTTCCTACCGGGAGGGCTGAGGTTCAAATCCAGACACGTACCAATGTATTTTCGAATTTTCGAAAATATATGTACGTTATACCGACGCTCTTACGGTGAAGGAAAACATCGTGAGGAAACCTTCATGCACGCTTGCGAATCTCTTCGAAGGTTGTGTGCTGGCACTGGGCCCGCGTGGACGACTAAGGCCTAATCACCCTATACGGGTAGGCTCGTGCCCCTCGGTGGGGACGTTTCATGAGCTGATGATGATATGTCTTATATTCTTAATAAATCATGAAACAATGTAGTTTTGCAACGTCAAGCTTCAAAACCTTATTTCACAGTATAAAGGTATACAGTAATTAACTAAAAATACTTACATTATTAATAAATACAGACACAACGTTATCAGGATTGTCTTGATACGGAGCCGGCGGACCGCCGACAATCTTTTGGCCCTTTTCGAAACTGACTGCAAAGCATGGTATCAGAATCATTTGTAAAACCTTCGCCTTAAGATCCTGCGACATGGCGTCACTAGAAAAGTGCTCCACAAAGCGGAAAAACGCTAAACGTTTCCATTCCACAGTATAATTTTGAGCCACCGTATTTTCGAGGAAGTCACGTAGAAACTAAAAACAGATCCACATTATAAGATACAAATTCACAACATCTTACTACATTTTAAGATAAATGAGAATATTTATACAAATTGATTACCTGGAAATCTGGTATAAACCTATCACACAATGCTCGCAGCAATTGGAATAACAAGTCGATGTTGGATGGGTGGTGACAGAAATAATGTAATAATATCTTCACAATCAATTTGGGCTCTTTCCAATGAGTGCAATCAACATTCTCAACTTTCTTATGAATTTCCTGAAAAGAAATTGATACCAATAGAAATTATCGCAAGAGTAACATAGAAAGTTAAAATAATGCAGTTATCATGAATCGGTAAAGTAAGTGATACCCCTAAAACATGGTCACATTGAAAACCATCAGATTATCATAAACCTCAAAATTCACTTATTTTCAGCAATTTCACTTTTAGAAAGGGTCTCATCAAAGGCATTATAGTTCGTTAGTAGTAGTATTGGTAAAAAGGTTCCTTTTGGGGGCTAGATGAGGTTAGCAGACGACAGAGATAACTGGCGCTAAATCAGGAAACTTTATGTGCAGCAGTGGACTGCGATAGACTGATAAGAAGAAGAATCTCTCACAAATCTTAATAGTATAACGTGCTGCATACAATTTACCAGTTTTGTAGAATATTCCTTTAAATGGTATCAATACACAAACATATAACAAAATCTATAAAACCAAAGCAACTCACATGATACTGATCACTGCACCAAATCCGCTTGATAAGTTCAATTAGATCGTGTTGCGTGGACAGCCACTGATCGTCATACTTGATCAGCAGAGATATGACCCGTATGGCCTGGAACTGCATCTCGGCGCGGTCGGCGTGAGGCAGGGCGGGCGCCGCCGCCAACAGTTGCATGAGGCGCGGCTTCTTCGCCGTCTGCAACGCCTCCCGGTACGCCGCACCCGCCTCGGCATGTTTCACCAGGTACACAAGGAAACGGTTCCACTGTTGGTCCTTTATGTTGTTGTCGCTGAGGATCAGGTCCAATGTCTCCTTTGGATACCTGGGAATATTATTTAATGGTTACTTTTTAGCCCTTAGAAGATTCCTTTGAAATGCTTGGCTGCATATAAACGTGTTTCAGCAGATGGCCGATTTTGAGTCAAGTCCAAATCCATTTATTCACTTAAGGCTTACAAAAAGCTTATATGAACATTTAAAAATACGGAATATGTCAAACAGTACAATTATTTAACGAAAACAAATACGAATTTAGAGAAGAAAAAAGCCCTTCAGTGGTTTTAGTCTGCTGATAAAGAAGCACCCAAGAAAACTCAATACTATAAAAAAAACAATGATTAAGAGTTGGTTTTAATTTTAGATCTTTGAAGTAACTGGCTGAACATAAACTGAGTTTTAGCACTCGATTGATTCCATATTATAATACCTACAATAGTAACCTAAGGTACCAAACAACACAAAAGCATAGAAAGTAAACAACTCACAATGTTAAAAAAACAACCTCAATAGACATTTTGATTTTAAATAATAATTATGAATGGGAATGACACTGGAATAAGCATATTTAATTTCACTTATTTTTCTTTTTTTTTATAAAAAACATTATCAAAGACACTTTTTCTTCAAATATCAGATTCAGATAAAAATGTTAATTGTAACTTTTAACATACCTCAAAAGGAATTTCACGAGTGGTTCCCTAAACGGCGAACCGGCTTCAATCATTAGTGATTTTTCAGTGTGGAATATCAAGCGACACAGTACGTCGATGAAGCGCGGCGACGCCGCTGGTATCTGGTGGAATATGCCTATCAGATAATAATCTTCTGCTCATTTTCCATATTCTTCGATACACTTTGAAGGAAGTTACCACCTGTGGAATTCAATATTATATAAAATTACCAACTGTTTAAAATTTGCTTACGTTACTAAATAATAACATAGCTTTAATTTTTTTCTAGTTCAGTATGTCTAACTAATTACTAGCAATAAAATGACCGATAGGATGGAAAGGTAAAGTAACGGGAAACGAAGCGTAGGCTGACCTCCAAGCAGATGGACGGATGACCTGGTTAAGGTGGCGGGTAGCAGTACATGTAAACTGCTAGGGATCGGTTCACGTGGAAATCTATAGGGGAAGCCTTCGTTCAGCAGTAAAATAAAACAGTCTTTATGTAATAAGAATAAACAAAATAAAAGATAATAATATACATCTAAACATACCTCTATTAGTTTGTATCGAGTAATCAAGTAATTTTTTAAGCAACTGCAGCAACTGCTCACACAACTTTTCGCTAAAAGTCGATGGAAACAATTGAGTTAAGTACGAAAGCCGCTTGGCACCGTTCACGCTCAGGTTGCGATGATCGCCAAGCGTTAGCAGCAATGGTCTCATCACTGGGTGTACCATTTCCATGTCTATTTGGAAACCTGATAAGAACTTTTGCATGCATTCAAAACCGGCCTGTGAACAATATCAAATGATAAATATAAGCATTTGATGTGACAGAGTAATAACCAAATAAGTCACTTAAGCGACTAAACTTACTTGCTGTAACTCTTGATCATTCTTTTCAAGGGATTTATATAGCACTTGGAATATTTTTTCCCTGCAGTGCTTCTCCTGTATATAGTGACAGGCTGCCAGTGCTTTAAGAGCCGACGCTCGAAGCGGTACTAAGTTAACCCCTTATAGCACGGCAGCTTGCCCAACATCGCATCCTCGGCCTCACACAACGAGAGCAATTCACGGAAAAATACTTTGTGCTCATTGATATTTAAATCTATAACAAAATTAAATTATTAATACAAAAATGATTTCACGATAAGTCCGTAATCATAAAAAAAATACAACATGCTTATACCTATCGTAAACAGTCTTGGTTTCAAAGTAGTACAGAATGTAGTTCCATCCATTAGTCCCATTTGTGCATTTGCAGGTTGATGACGTAGTAAGTGCTTTTTAGGTGGAATAATATCCGCCAATACTTCTCTATGTGGATCCATCACTTCTGTTACTGTTTTATTTTGTAACTCGCTATTAATTCTAAGGATTTCATTGCCTGAAAACAGTAATTAGCACGTAGTAAGAGTACGCCAAAGAAAATCCTATTAAATATATAGTAAATTAAGTAGTGGGATATTTACCTGTTGTCTCACAAGCAAGTGAGGGCTTGTTACTTGTAGAACAAGCTCTTGGAGCACGTCATGCAATGCACGGGCCTTCGCTACGGCCACATCGCCATCTGAAGTATCCGAGGATTGTATTGCGGGTCCTGTCACGCAAACGCGAACCAACCGCTCTAGATTTACTGTAGCCATATCGATCGCACCAGAGGACACTTCTCCGGTCAAGTCCATCATAACGAATAAGACTGCTTTCAAAAACGTGAATATATGCTTGTACACCCATTCGGGTGCCATTTTCTCGACCATAAACTTGACGGCGATACATCCGCCCAGCTTAGCATACCAAGCGCGTTCATAACACAATGCTGACATACGTTCTGCTAAGTACTCCATAAGAGGGAGGCGACACGCGCGCTCCTTGCTGCCTAGCACTGTGGCCGCGGTCTCGATCATGAGGACCAGAGCCAAATGCCCTGGTTTGCATAACTCTTTCTCTTCATGCCCCATCACCACAGCGATTGCATCAACAAGCACCAAGGCATCAAGACCTTCCTTAGCCCACCGGTTCCCGCAAAAGGTCCGGCTCTTGAGCTATCGCTACCATCGTGTAGTGACGCACTAAAGATACCATTGTCGGCAGAACATGATGACGTAATTCTTTGATGGCAGCAGCCACAAACATTCCAGTCAAAGCTGTGCGATGCGTATTTCTCACAATATTATTTGCACATTTATAGTATGGTCCATTTTGTACATGAATCTTGCCTTCAACGAAACTCGGGTGATTGAAAAGCTTCAGCAGTGTTGGTCTGTCGTCGTCTAGATTAAGCGACGCAGCGAGGTAGCATCTGAGCACTTCCCAACACTGACGTCTGTAAAAAGGATCTGTTGTGCTCGACTTTAGCGCAGAAAAGGCCGTGTCTATAACTTTATCTACTTCGAAATCTATTGGTTTCGGTTGATCTTGGAAATAGGCCTGCACGGCCGGCGGTGGCGCATCCGTCTCGCGATACTCTAAACTTTGTGGTTCGATCATCATTTTACGATTACCACCGCCAAACTTCCCTAGAACTCTGAATGCGATCCTAGCAACTTCATTGTTCTGCAAAGTTCTCCATAGTGCTTGCATGAGATCAGCTCTGACAGGCTGAATGTGTTCATATAAAAAGTCCGGCTGCAAGTTATCCACACAGAGTTCTAGTGTTCGCAACCCTTGAGATATTAAAGTGTGAGACCCATTCAATGCTGAAACTAGTGGATCCATCAGCATAGGTAAATAAGGTAATAAACTGCTTAGTCTAACGGGCACTGTCAAACACAGTTCAACAAATAGATCTTTCATGTGTTGTTTATGAAGACCACTCTGAAGTCGGTTCAATCCCTCTAGGAGATTAGGAAGCAATGGCAAAAATTCTTGATACAGCAAATCATGGCTCCCACCGCCTATCGAGCGGAATAGAGCTCTCAAAAGTAGGAAATAGTTGTATGGTTCCTTGGCAGTCATGGCGTAATCCATGGCCTTATTGACAATGCTGTGTAAATGTGGTCGTAACATCTGTTCGTTTTCAGTGGGAAACAAGCTAACTGATCCAAACACTAACTTAAACAGTCTCAGATATAGATTCGATCGCTCCACGTTAGTACCCATCTCCTCCATTCGTTTTAATAGATATTCTACTAATACTGTAGCAAAATAGGCGATGTTGCCGGGTTCGACAAAAATGTATTCGCAATGATTTGTAATGTCATATTCTTATTGATTCTCTCCACCATATGGGAGATTGTCGCGGTGAAAATTTCTTGAAACGTTTGTGGATTCATCATGGAAAACTGAAATAGAATTTAATTTTTGATTTTAACTCGACGAAAATCATCCACAGTAGGTACATTTTAGCAATAAATCTTTGAGGCAAACTTCCCCAAATGGCACATCTAAAGTCTCCAAATCAATATTAACTGTCTTGACTGGATTTATTTTGTGGTCAGGTCACCTACTTGTTGAGACTTTACTTTAACGTTACTTGAAGCCAACTTCACTAGCATATGGAGCATCCTGCGTAACCAGGTTCTAGTGACCTTCCTACACATCAAACCAACTCAGGTGCTTTACAGTCTGGAAGCCGAATTACTGTTTGGGATTGGTCAATATTGAAAGTCATTGGGCAAGCCACCAGTAATATGCAGGGAAAAATTGTGGCCTTGAACTCTCACCCCGACTATCCTAGTGTAAGCCGACCACACTATGAATGCTGACCACCCCGCTGCAATGCTCCAACACCAAATGGATCGTATGCAACATTAAGTAGTACTAACCACCCCGCTGAAATGCTCCAAGACCTCCTTCTCCTCCTTGGAGCGCACGTGCGCTGGCGGGCGGCCGTGGCAGGCGCGCGCGGCGCCGACAACGTGTATATGTCCAACGACTGCAGCCCCCACCGCACCAGCCGTATGAACACCAGCGTCTCGCGCGCGCTGAACTGCTTCTGCCCGGCTATCGTGCTCGTAGCCGCACCCTCTGCGTTCGTGCTCGTTTGCTGTACCAAAACAAGTGGTAAGGCAAACGAGATAGAGCACAATTTACGAAGGGAACATTTTGAATTTTCCTTTCAAAATAAATGTACTGTTTATGATTTATTGAGATAGTTTATACCTTATTTAACTTAATCAGAAATTTTAGCACATGATCAATATTATTAAATAGCTGACACAACACCTGCCTTTATAATATGGCTATATATGGAAAACCTGAACACAGAATTGGGGCTGCTTGCAGCAGACTGCAATAAGTTGTAAAGAGTGAATAAGTCTATAACTAACTAGAACATAACCAATGTTGTATTAAGAAGATGTTTAAAATACCGAAAATATGTTATATAAGACACACTTACTTTACATGATGCACATCCCCAAGTAATCGTTTTTACTCCACACACCAAAGTCTTCACCAGTGTCCTGTAGTCGCCAACATTCAGATTGTTCATTTGTGATGAGGGGAAGCCTATCTTAGACTTTTCCTCTGGTTTGCATATGCTGTCGAGGAAGTCCGGGGTGGGTTTCTCGTCTTCGACCTTAACCTCGACAGCGGGGGTGCTGGGCGCTGGAGTGGTCGGCGTACTTGGAGTGGCGCCGTTTGCACTGCTTGCAGCAGGTGTTGATTGTTTGCTGTGAGAAACATAGTATTAAAACTATATGCAAACTTTTGAAGTATTCTACTTTCTTGTATTTATTAACTTTATAACACATTAACTAAATATTCTCTTTCTCTACAAATCACACCCTCATTAATTAAGCAATAATCTTATTTGTTTGTTAAAAGCAATTAGTGACCAAACAATATAACTAATTAATTGTTGCACCATATTTAACAGATAGCAGTTTTCTAGAGCTTATTCCTGGGAGACAAATTAAATTAAATAGTGAAATAAAATAAAAATTATCAAATCCAAAAGTAAGAATTAAAAGGTCAGAGTTATACAACCACCATTCTAAAGTGTCCCTAACCAAAATGACATCGAAATTGTGCATATAAAATTCATTTACTTACCACTTAGCCATTAATGCTGGTAGCTGAAGCTTCGATATAGTCTTGAACTTCAATACAAACACCTCTAAGATGCGCATAAGAAGCTGCCGACCTTGAGGTTGCGCACCAGCCGCCGCACCCTCACTCTCGGAGCGTTGACGAATGCAGTCCACAAGATTCAACAGCAGTTTACACGACATTGTCTGGATGCTATCGAAACATGCCATTTATTAGTATGTATATTTTCATTATCAGTTTAACAACGCATTTCTTTGCACTTTGGTATTGAAAGTGTACATGGGCGACGGCGTCAATTTAAATCAGATGAGCTATCTGCTCATTTGCCTACCTAGCTATCACATGAAAAAACAAATTGTATGCAGGAAATCTCAAAACCACATTCATATCTCAGAGCCTATTATAGGTTGGTCTACTTTGGAAAAGATGGTTAGAAATAATTTTGAATTACGAAACGTAAATGTTATACCAAAAGGCACCACAAGAATCCTTAAAAAAAATATATTATTATACATACCTTGTAGGAAGAGATTCATCGTGAACATTCTTAGAAAACAAATGGGCAGCTATAGCAAGATCTGTCAATGGCAAATGCTCGCACATGGTGAACTAAGTCAGCTAATGTGGAGTATGCCAGTGGTCTCAATGATTCATGCACTGTCCAACCACCACCTAACAGGACATCTTCATCAAACAAGCGTTCCATATAAGGTACAAATTCTGAAATAAAACAATATAGTAATCAAAATAAATACACTATTACAAGGTTACCACTTCTTTATAAGAATGCATAGTGAGAACTCACTCAATCTCAAATCAGTTGCTAAAATATGACGAGTAGCAATCACCAATTCTTTTCTTAAATGTGCCACTTCTGGTGGACACAGAGTCAATAAACCAATAATTCCTTTGACCATAAGATTTGCATGATTAGCAATTGTATCTTGGTATATTCTAATAATGTATGCTAAAAATGCCAATGTCTTTATCTGTGCTCCCATAAAATCCACAAACACCTCTTTGTTGAATGATGCAGATTGTCTAAAACATTTTGTTTATTAGAAATTTGTTTATTATGTCATTAAATATATTTTAAAAAAACCTATTTATTATATGTATTAGTAAAATAAACACCTATGGTAGCTGCTGGTTGCAGTGTTATGGTTTCCATTATCAGTGGAATAAAGTTGCTCACTTCTTGATGAACATTTTGCTTATAAAGTTGGTACATGAGTACCACTATTATTGGCAGTTCTTGAATCACTTTCAGAGATAATACTGATCTAGGTATAAGATTGTACTGAAAAATAAACATTTCTTTTATTTAACACTTATATTTTTAATTTAACAATGAAATAATTTTCATCAATTATTTAGAAAATAGGATAAATACAAAGTTGCTTAAAATGTAGAACTTACTGTTACAACACTTCCGTCTAGTAATTTTTTTTCCGTATGGATTGGTGTGGTGGTGTATGTCTCTTGCAGCAGCTGGTCAATATTGATTTCAGACAAGTCCTTGACTCTAATTGTGGGCTTAGGTTCAAATATTTTTGGTAAGTGATTTGGAAGATCAGAATAAATACCCTTTACCCATTGGAGGAACTTATGAATCTAAAAATATAAATACAACATACATTATACAGAAACTTATTAAAATATTCTACACCATTAGCCATTGGTTCTATGCACTATGTGTCCTCCCACAACTAATTCAACCTGCTAATTGTGACCTATGTTGGTTACTCTGTTCTCTTATGAGTGTCCTAACTCTGGATATTATTATCACACAGTAAGTACCTTAGATGTTGGAACTTATTTAATTTATTATGTTATAAACAATACTTACATCAACCTCTGTGCTATATGGTGGGCGATACTGCTTATGAAGCTCCATGAATATCTTGAGGCACACAAGCACATTTTCTTCATTTTCTATTTCCATCAATTTCAGCATTAGTATCAGTATGCTCTTTACATATGGCCTTAGTGTCTCACTGATTGGAAGTCGATGTATCATTTCTAATATCAATTTCCTTACTTGTTGAATATTATATTCTGCTATGAAGTGTGGCTCACCCTCTTGCAAGATCTTGAGAAAGATCTTCAAAGAATGGTCAAGAAATTGGGGATATTGAGGGGAACTTAATATTACCTAGAAAACGAAATCACAACTAGTTTGAATAGATACAGAGTCAAGAAATAATTAGTAAATTATTTCGGTGTATACAATAATTCTCGAAATACCCGTCTTTAGTGAAAAAAATATATGATGCAAAAACTTTAATTTAACGAAATTAGGGAAATACATAATATTACGTTGCATTTACCTCAAAATTTTCACTCAGCTCCTGGGCGGCTTTAAGTTTGATCTCATCTTTAGCACCCGGGTCAGCCAGCATCGTTACATAGCTGCGGTAAGTATTCATTTGGGTGTGCGGGTCGCCAGAACCACCCGCTACCATCGTAGCCATCATTGTCACACAATTTAAAATATTACATTTAAAACAATTCACTAATTGTCGTTTCTGCACATGTTAATTTTCACTGTCGCTACTTTAATGTTAGCACTATTTCATCTTCAAGCTTCCACTTATGCATTTTAATATATATTATCTTCTACAGTTTATATTAAAGGAAAACAAATAAATTTTAGAAGTTAAACTTAAATATCTCATAAATGATAACCGACAACACAAAGTATTATAAAAATTTTTGTGCCGACAAAAAGTGAAGGATGAGAGAAACACAAGCTGAAGCTTTGTAATAAAGCAAAATGTCAGTTTTAACTTGTCAGTATTGCCAGCATAAAACCCATCTGTACCATAAATATCTAAAGCGTAAATGGATTGAAATAAACAAGCTTAATGTACCTTACTGTTTGAGATAAAAATAATGTTCATTAATTTAGTAGCACTATCGTAAAACATAGAAAAAGAACCACTAATCCTCTGAAGAACATTACACTATAATATGATCTGTTGCGTACGGTATGAGTAGAGTACGGTTAAGGGAAGCCTCCACTACACCTGGCAGCGAAATCTTAATGATTGTACTGCAATCAATATATTCATAATGTATATAGCTTTAAATGTAAAATACAATATGGTAAAATTCAAATGTCATGTTGTCAATAATGATTATTTTGACGACATGACACTATAATTTTACTTACAGGCATACAATTGGATGGTTAATTTAACCTGCTGCTACGACAGCCGCATTCATCACCAACATAAAGTACCAATCAAATGTGTAATCTGTAAATAGTTTCCCTGATTTAGTGTTAAATATGTTATCTGGCAAGTTTCGCACCTATGCGTTTCTTTTCAAGTCATAGATTATGAGTATTAAATATTCTATTTATCACGAAAAATACAATATTAAATTAAGTTCAACACTTTATAAAAATTACGGCTTATCAAACTTATTAAACTTATTATTTGTTGTGCATTATTTCATGATAATAAAAATTTTACTTAAAATAAAAAAAACTATGGCTGTCTCTGAATTCTATTGTTTATTCCATGTCATCGGCATCGATGGATGCTTTTACAATTTACATTTTATTTTTGTAAGCCTAAAATGGGTTGAAAAAGAGATATTTTCAGGACAGTGGTTGTGAGGAAGTGAAAAATATTCCTATGAAAGTTACTTAAAATGTGATCATGGCTGCTTTCATGACTTTATTAGTCATAACATTCTGGCTTCGAGGCACAATAGTGTATGGATACGAGTTTATATCACATTATCCTATTCAACAGAATGAAACATTCCACTTTTACCACCTTGCAGTCGATAGAGTAAGCGGTCAAGTATACGCTGGGTCATTGAATTGGCTACATCAACTAAGTCTGATTTGAAACCCATTCATGTTATCCGCACGGGACCTAAACTTGACAATCCTATGTGCCATGCTAGCGGCTGTACGTCGCCTGAAATAAAAACAACATACATCGATAACGTTAACAAAATATTAGTGATAGATCAAGAGTCCAGAATTGTAATTGCATGTGGATCAGTTGCTCAGGGATCATGTTTCAAGTATAAACTCGGCGATTTATCAGCGGAACCAGAATTCGTTCCTGTAAGTGTAGCAGCCAATGATGCTGATGCTTCAACTTACGCTTCATCGGGCCTGAAAGATATAACTCCTGGGACCGTTCAAATGTCTTGTATGTTGGCACAACATTTACAAACAATGGAGAATACAGACATGACGTGCCTGCAATATCCAGTCGTGATCTTATGACACTGGAGCTAGCCCAGTTCACTTTCTCAAAGCAGAGTTTGATACAAATAGATGTTAAGTACAGAGACAATTTCCTAGTGCAATATGTTTATGGATTCAACGCCAGTGATTATGCTTATTTTTTGATAATTCAAAAACATTCACATCTTGCTGGTAATGAAGAGCTGGGGTATGTGTCACGCTTGGCTCGTACTTGTGTCAATGATGACAACTACAACAGTTACACTGAAGTGACTTTGGAGTGCCATGTTCGTGAGGAAACTACAAATGGTAAGAGTGAAGTTGTCAATTACAATTTGGTTCAAGATGCGAAAATTGCTAGGGCCGGTTCAAGCCTGGCAAATCAGTTGGGTATTGAAACTGGTGACTCAGTATTAATTGCATTATTTAGTCCTTCCAAGGGCATAACTAATGAACCTATGGCTAAATCAGCTATATGTGTCTTTTCCTTACAAGAAATAGAAATTAAGTTTAATGAAAATGTTCATATGTGTTTCAATGGTAGTACTAAGGCTCGTAACATGGGTTACATATCAGGTATGATCTCTGATGGAAAATGTCCTAGTGTTGGGACAACAGGAAATATTTTAAACTTTTGTGAAGTAGGTCTTAAAATAAGTGGACTATATCCTATTAAAACAGTTTCTGTTATTCATTGGAATGATACATTGGTGACATCTGTTACCATGTCAGTGACAGGATTGCACACAGTAGCTTTTCTTGGCACTAGTGAGGGTTTTAAAGAAGTATTGATAGATGCAGATAAAGCATTGGAGTACTCTAGTGAAGAGTTGTTGCCTGGACAGAAAATACTTCCTGATACAACACTTTCACCATATCAGAAAACTCTGTATGTATTAGGAAGAAATACTATAGTACAAATACCAACAGAGAAATGTGCAGAACATGGTAATTGTTCATCCTGTTTGGAATCCAATGACCCTCACTGTGGGTGGTGTTCGCTAGAAAAACGGTGTACAGTTCAAAGCATGTGCCAAAAAGGCACACAAAGTGCACCAAGGTGGCTTTCTCAGTATACAGGGCAGCAGTGTATTGATTTTGAGCAAATTTTACCTGATAGAATATCAATGAGCGAAGAAACTACAGTTCAACTTATTATTAGAACACTCCCTGAGTTACCATTTGGGGCAAAATACAAATGTGTTTGGAAACACTCAGCCAATTGATGCAGCTGTCACATCTAATGGTTTGGCATGTCCAACTCCAGATATTAAACATAGGCCCAAAATACCACAAAATCAAGATCATGTATATGTGCCCTTATCAGTCCACTCATCCGAAACCAATAAAGATTTTTGTTTCCAGAAATTTTGCATTTTATGACTGTTCAAAGCAAAACTGTCATTCTTATTATGAGTGAATGGGCTTGTAATTGGTGCATTTATGATAATAAATGTACTCATGATATTCTGTATGTCAAAGAACAATTATAAGTGGTGAAAATAATCCTACAAAATTACTTAATCATGGAATTGGGCATTGTCCCCGTATCAGGCAATATAAAAAACCTATTCTATTGCCAAATAATGTCCCAAAAGAATTAGAATTAGAAGTTGAAAATTTACCTCATTTGCAACCAGGCCACACTGGTTTTCAATGTATAGTAAGTATAGAACTTGCTAATATGATATTACCAGCCAGAGTGGAATCAAATCATTACATTGTATGTGATAAAACAACATATTCTTATGAAGAAGATGTAGGAGAATACAATGTAAGTGTTAAGGTTGTTTGGAATCATAAACACTATATTGACACAATAACTATTACACTGTACAAGTGTGAAATATTAGGCTCCCATAGAGATCATGCAGACTGTTCACTCTGTATAACACGAAATTCTATTTATCAATGTACTTGGTGTGGCAATTCTTGCTCTTATAGTGAGTCTTGCTTAGAAAATCCTGTTACAGAATGTCCTAAACCTAGAATCGATATGATAAAACCTTTAAGTGGTCCTATTGAAGGGGGTACTATTGTAACTATAGAAGGAAGTAATTTGGGATTAAGAGTTGAAGAAGTTACAGGAAAAGTAAGAATTGGGGAAGTACTGTGTGATATTGTAGACTTTGAAGTATCTGTCAGTATCACTTGTCGCACGGGTCCGGCTAATGGGTCTGTTGTTGCACCAGTTATTGTGGAAAACGATGCTGGATACACAGAGTCATCTGTATTATTCAGTTACAAAAATATCAAATTACAAGGTATTTATCCAGCTGTAGGTCCAGTTTCAGGTGGCACCCAATTAGCCATAGGAGGACAACACTTAAATATTGGTTCAACTGTCTCAGCATATTTAGATGAATTGCCCTGTTCAGTAAATAAAACACAAACATCCAACAGCAGATTAATTTGTATTACTCCTAAAGCAAATATGCCACGTGTGATTCACACTTTAACTGTTGCTATAGATAATGCTAATCGTTCTTTGTATGGTGATTTATTTAATTATACAGCAGATCCTACAATAATGGAGATAAAGCCTCTCAAAAGTTTTGTATCTGGTGGAAGAATGATAACTGTACATGGAACCAATCTTCATACTATCCAGAAACCATTAATGAAATTGTATTATGCTAATGAAGAAGTTCCTGTCAATAACACTGCATGTGCTGTTTTAAATTCTAATCAAATGGAGTGTCCCAGTCCAGCAATTAATAAGAAATACCATGAAATTATACAAGCCACTAAACTACAAACGAGCACTCCACAAATAGCAATGAAAGTTGGGTTTGTTATGGACAATGTGGAAACTATGCATGATTTAGAGAAATACTTTAATCCACCAAGAACACACATGGTTTTTGTAGAAGATCCACATGTTTATCAATTTCCAAATCGAATAAAATCGTATAAAGGTGGAGATCCACTTGTAATTGAAGGTGAAAATTTAATAAGAGCTAGTGACGAATCTGATGTAGTAGTAACAATTGGAACGCAGCCTTGTAATGTCACAAGTCTTACAATGCAACAGCTGCTTTGTACGCCACCGCAAATGCAACCATCGAATACTGACGAAAATGGAGTACAAATATTAGATATAAATTTACCTTTAGTTGTGGTGAAAGTGGGAAAAAACTTGCGATTTCCGATTGGATACCTTCATTATGAACTATTACGTAATTACAATTTTCCACCCGAGGCTATAGCAGGCATTGCAGCTGGTACTTTCTTTTTGGTTTTAATTTTATGATTGTATTAGTTATGTATAGGAGACGAAGTACGAAAGCAGAAAGAGAATATAAAAGAATACAAATACAAATGGACACTCTTGAAAGCAATGTTAGATTAGAATGTAAACTAGCATTTGCAGAATTGCAAACTGATATGTCAGATTTGGCAGCGGACTTGGAACATTCAGGAATCCCAACACTAGACCATGTAAATTACGTCATGAAAGTATTCTTCCCAGGGGTATCTGACCATCCTATTTTGAATGTCCAGCGGCAATTCATCAATGCTCCTAGAACTAATTATGATGCAGCTATGATCCAGTTTGAACAACTTTTGAACAATAAATGTTTCCTGCTGTCATTTATAGACACTTTAGAGGCCCAAAAGTCGTTCAATATAAGAGATAAAGTAAATGTAGCATCCCTTTTGATGATAATATTGATGGGGAAAATGGAGTATGCTACCGATATTCTGAAATCCCTTCTATTACGACTAATTGACAAATCAATTTGCAACAAACATCCTCAGCTAATGTTAAGAAGAACTGAAAGTGTAGTGGAAAAAATGCTAACAAACTGGATGGCTTTATGTATGTATTATTATCTTAAGGACTATGCAGGGTCCTCTTTATTTTTGCTTTTTAAGGCTATTAAACATCAAATTGAAAAAGGTGTTGTTGATGCTATAACTCATGAAGCAAGGTACTCTTTATCAGAAGAAAAACTTTTAAAAGAACAAATTGATCATCAAACGATTACCTTACACATAGTACAAGATGATTTTGATGAAAAAGTTCAATGTAAAGTTCTAGACTGTGACAGTATATCCCAAGTTAAAGCGAAAATTTTAGATGCCCTATTTAAAAACACACCGTTTTCGCTGAGGCCATCGGTCCATGAAGTAGATCTTGAATGGCGTCACGGCAGAGGAGGTCATGTGACTCTCCAAGATGAAGATCTAACTACAAAGACACTTAATGGATGGCGAAAATTAAATACTTTAGCACATTATGGTGTTAAGGAATCTGCCATTATGTCCTTAATATCACGACAAAATGACAGTTTTAACACTGCTTATAAAATACCATGCAAAAATTGCACTGGTATATATTGTTCAAATTCTCATATACGAGTATATAATAGTGATATCACTGATCAAAATGTCCATTATTATCATTTAGTTAAACCTATTGAGTACCAGCACATTATCAATAAATCATCAGAGCATAGCCATAAAGCAATTCCCGAGATTTTCCTCACTAGACTACTGTCTACAAAAGGTACAGTACATAAATTTGTAGATGATTTCTTCAGCACAATTCTCACGGTAAATGAGGTATTACCTCCAGCAGTTAAATGGTTATTTGATCTTTTTGATGATGCTGCTCGAGCACATGGTATCATTAACCCAGAAGTAGTGCATGCTTGGAAATCGAATAGTTTACCTTTAAGATTTTGGGTGAATCTTATAAAAAATCCTGATTTTATATTTGATATTAATAAAACTGCCACTGTTGATTCATCGCTTTCCGTAATCGCTCAAACGTTTATGGATGCATGCTCTATCAGAACATCGGTTATGTAAAGATTCTCCATCCAATAAATTATTATTTGCAAAAGATTTACCCACATACAGAGAAATGGTTATTCAGTTTATCAGTCAGTGTCCCAACTTCCACAAGTAACAGACCAAGAGTTAAGTACTTCCATGCAACAACTCTCAGTAGAACAGTTAAACGAGTTTGACACTCTATCTGCCTTAAAAGAGTTGTACATTTACGTCAGTAAGTATAGAGAACAAATTATATTAGGACTAGAAAACAAAATGCACTTAGCTCATAAATTAGATAATATAGCATGCACTATGGAAGGAGACCCTACGTCTATATGCTGACTATATGACTCCATAAGTTACGATTTAATTGCATTTACTTAAGTTATAAACACACCTTGTAAAAAGCTTTAATTTATTCTGAAAATACTCAGATTTAAAACCACTGTATAAAAGACTGTAAAATATCAGTTCCATAAAGCTAGGTAGGGAGTTTAATACATTTTTCAGTGAGTAAATAATACCTAGTTAATATAATATGGACACTATAGTATTTATGTAATATTTTTTGTAATTAATGCACCATTAAACATTGGCGATATTAAAAAAATGTCTTTGTGATCTATGCATTTAATCTCCCAGTTGCCATAAAATCAAGTGTCCAGGCTTCTATATTAATTTTAGTTACTATTGCTCTCTTATGATTTATGGATATTATGTACTAGATCTGGCATTGAAATTATATTGTAAATTCTTAAGATTGTATCTAAATACTTACCTATATTAATATTGATGTGTAATAATATGCTAAGATGTATGTGTAAAGAAAGCTAAGTCTTAAGGAAAATGTTGTGATATTTGTATTTGGAATATTGATAATTATTTATTTGGTATGATGTTTGAGAATTCTATTAATTATTGTACCTTTTGTAATGTTTTATATTTACCAACAATAAGTCATGCATTATTTTTACAAGTATCTTAGCTGGTCTGGTTAAGCAGGCACATTATATTAAGTCCAGCATATTTGTAACTATATGGAAAACTTCTGTATATCTTCGATCTCATGATTTGCTCAAACAATTATTTGTGTTCAATCAAAAGTCAAAACCATCACAAGTTTGTTTTTCTAAATTGTAATATTCCATTTACAAAATTTTAAGATAGTAAGTAGTTGTAATGATAAATTTAAGGCAGCGTAAATTCACCCGTCTCTTAAAATTTTATATTATTACTTAGAATATACTTATTTATCAATCTTTTTGTAATGAATAATTTCAACATGAATGGGATAAAACTAAAAATCGCATTATTATTTTGACCTTTATTTTTATTCATACACAAATTTTCAACATTCATTTATTTTGTTTGAAATTAGCTTACTAAATTATTCAGGACTTTTCGGTTAACTGACAGATATTAAATCAAAATTATTACAATTAAAAAAAACAAATTTCTACCAAAACTCCGATCAGTGTCCATCATAGCATGGACTTGTTAACTAAAAGATCACAGGTAGTTCCTAAATGATTGTATATACTTACAAATTCTGCATTGCAACTTTATTTTATAACAATAAAAACATATTTTTTATGAGAATATTAAACAAGCAATAAATAAGGACAAATTATAATACTAAAATAAATTGTTAACATAGACCAATCAGATAAATTTGTCACACGGTGTCTCAAAGACTGACACAATTTGACT
Source organism: Leucinodes orbonalis (assembly GCA_019425675.1). NCBI lineage: Eukaryota > Metazoa > Arthropoda > Insecta > Lepidoptera > Crambidae > Leucinodes > Leucinodes orbonalis. The sequence continues at coordinate 71,653 of PQWD01000401.1, forward strand.
TGAAACCGTATATAAACATGTGGGCACATTTATTGAAAATACATTTATTTTATATAATGAAAGATCATCACAGACTGTTTTTACCGTTCGGACTTTATACTGTCTAAAGCACCAACAAAAATTGAGGGCTCCATTGACAATGGAAAAATACCCAAATTACAAACCTTTCTATGAGACCCATATTGTGTTACTGCAACACAACATCTTCCTAGGCTTTGTGGCTACATTTATTGAGTAGTCACTTCTCATGTCATCTTGATTGGTAAAATGCCTTACAATCTTTAACTTACAAGGCACACAAAAACCAAAGGCCGCCATAATTATAACTTCAATAGAATGAATTGTGGTTCAGTCCCAATTGAGTACCAATCAATTTATCATAAATGAATTTTGGTAACAGAAATGTACACATTTATATTATTAATGTAATATTATATATACTAATTAAAAGCATACCCATTAGGATTAGAACAAATTATAGATATTATTTCGATCAGATATCTTTAAAAGATTTCTATTTTTGGGTTTATTCACCTAGTAAATTAGAATGCTAAGTAGAAAATAAAACTTACAAGAGACAAAAATTTCGCTGAACGTATTGGTGAGTATGAAAAATAAATAATTGCCATTCTACTTGAACATGGACAGAATTAAACCACATTTTCATTAAATTATTCCAATGAAAGATGCATTGAATAATATCTTTTTACATTCTAATAATTATTTTCAAAGCCTTATCAAATTGAAATTATCGTTGTACGATCTGTAATACACACAAACTCTAGAACAAATTCGAGGAATCCCTATAATATAGTTTTCGTTGTTCTGTCCAGCAGCAACGGTTTCTCTATTTCCAGCTATATAATACAAGAGTTTACACTGGATTTTTTAAAATATAATCTCATTTTTTAAATGTAGGTAAGTATTAGCTAATTAATTACACATTTCTTTTAAAAACAAAACGCTTCAATACAGTATTACACTGACCACACTAATAAATAAGTTTTTGACAGATGATTACTTTAATTCAGAGAAAAAAAGCCAAGACCTAAATGCTAGCTTCTAGCCATCATGCTTATTAGGTATTCTTGTACATAGTCTTTACAATGTTATGTTAAATACAAAGTTGGAATGATAGCTTGAACTACTAGTTTACGAAATAATAAATATGGGTATACAACTTCATGAAATGATAACTTATCACTTATTATCAGGCATATTTATATTGTCCTTTTAATTATATTGTAAAGAAATCTGTGTTTTAGTAACAACCATAACATTTTTTTCTGCTACTGAAATTTTATCATCTAATTAAATACATTGCAAGAAACTAGATGACATTCATAGCTCAGCCCAAATATAACAGTAAAGGGTAAGGCTAAGAGACTGGTTGCAACAACAAGTGAATAATGCTAACATAATTTTTAGCCATAACTAAACTAAAAAACAACCATAAATAGTGAATTATATTACCGACATTTGATTATAAATCAAATATCAGAACCAACAAAGATAACAACCAGTAATCAAGATACAAAATTATTTTTTGTGTCTGTTGGATATATTTGACTGCAGTAGTTAAAGGACAATAAATACTTTAATTAAATTGTAAACAGTTTTTGAATAACATATATAGACAACTACTTGTATAAAATAAATAAATGCAAGTACAAATCTAAATGAAAATATATCACAAAAAATATTAAATAAACTAAAATATTCATCACAACACAAACATAATAATGTGCCTTATTTTTTGTATAATTTGTGCATTATAATTTGCGATTGTTCGAGATTATCTCATCTATTTCAGCTTTGGTAAGTACATTCTCGGCGCAAATTTCCATATAATATTCACACAAAACGTTACAATTCGTAAAAAATATCTTACTTTATTTTATCATACTAGGAATACACCTTACGGCATTAAATTCTCTATCAAAAAGTTAACACTAAAGCACTTACACTATTATTAGTAAGCGGCTTCTTTTTTGTGTTTTTCTAATGGGTCGCGATAAACAATTGTCGCCGATTTTATGAGATCCGGTTCATCGTCCGAGAGGGAATAGTCCATTCCTACGGCTGCGTTTTTGTGCGAGCACTTGACGTGCGCCATCAACATGCCGCCGGCTAGTCCGACCAGCGCGCGGTCCAGCCAGTTCACAGGGTTAGCGTAAATAAGTCCACCTTCGTAAAACCCGAGGTGCCCACCATGAGCTAACTCCAAATACATGGCATTATCGCGGGAACCTGTAAGGATAAATTAAGATTAACTATTTGATCGCCAGGATTACGGACAATGTAAAATTATTGTTTGACACTTTAAGGCATCTCTGGCAGTTATAGGGTTAAATATTTGGTCGACAAACCAATGCTTATTTGTCTTTGAAATTAGAGGCTTCCAAAGTGTTACCACTTTATATGCAGTTAAACCATTAAATTTGGCAGCTGCAAGGCAATATTTTTGTCAACACTTAGGTATTTTATATAAGATCATTAACCTAAACACCACCGATCTTAAATCATTTTCAGGTCCAGGAAATTAACTTTGTTACATTTTCTACACATAAAAACGAGTTAGATTTATGAAATCAGGAACAGAAAAACTAATTGAGATTCGTTACATTCTATGAAGATAATTGCAATATGGCCATGAGGTTCGCTCAAATACCTACGACTGTGACGAAACATATGCAACAGGTCGGCTACAGGAATAGAAGAATAGAATATACATTTATTATACTCTAAGACAGGATATTGTAGGTTCTGATTTATTAACCTAACTGTCGTTAGATTCTATTTATGTGTATAACAAATCACTGGAGGATGATTCTGTACCCTAATACATAAAGTCAAAAACATTTATTTCAAATTAGGCTTACAAAAAGCACTTATGAACGTCATAAAATATACAAAAATATAATAAAAAACGATTAAAATACAAAACTAAATATGAGTTTTGATGCTTTGAAAAAAAAAGCGCTTCAGTGGTTTGGCCTATATAATATTAATAACATATATTATCTTCAAAAACTAGGACCTAATTGGGCTAATTGACCCACGTATGTTGTATATTAAGTAAGTATATTGCGAGTAATCACGGCCTAGTTCTGTGGTAATATTTGCTATGCGATTTTCTATGCTTACTACCTTATTCGCAATGTGTTCGGTAAAAGCAGGTTACTCTTACAAGTCTTACACGAACACGATATTAATGCTCAGTAAATTGCACCAGGAATTAAATTATGTATTCTTATATTACGACATGAACATTATTATTCGATTAACCCAACACAGTAATATTTTGACGCTTAGTATAGACGAGATACGGTTGGTCGGTTAGTAGGCATTGATAGTATAGTGATATAGTGTTACCGAGGGAAGTGGGTTTGATGCCCAACACAAATATATTTATTCTTAGCATAGAAAAGGGATTCATACGATATTCAATGTTTCATGTGCTTTAAATAACGAGTAGGTTCTCAATAAAAAAATTGCCAGGGTTCTCGATTTAACCATGTATATCTCCCCCATTCTTCGCTATATATTCCAGCCCTCCGTTTTTCTCATCTAACAAGTAGTCGACCTTCTTTTTTTCCCTAAAATTATGTGTATTTAGATTACCTTGCTTTTTTCTATGATATGAAAATTGGTAGTGCTAATTATAGTGTTTTATACTTACTGACATACTCTCGGATGAAGGGCAGCAGTGGCTCAGGTACTATGGGGTCATCCCGAGCGTTGATGAATATCATTGGGGTTTTTATATTTTTCAAATAAAATGCAGATGAGCTCCACTTGTACAGTTCAGCGACAGATTCAAAGCCGTGAACTTTCCTGAAAATAAAATTAATTGATATCAATTAAAATATGTAGTATAAACCAAGAAAGTTAAGGAAAGAAAAGGAATAAAATTCTCAGTTCAAATATGAGTTAAGATATAGTGAATTTTACACTTGAATTATTCAATAAAAAACTATAACATAGATTGTTACAAACAGTAAAGTTGAACTTTCGTTAATCTCATTACCTCGAGTACGCCTCATCGAGATCAGGCAGAGTGCCGGCCGACACAATCATCTTCTCATCAAGATTGTATCTCTTCTTTATTTCAGGACTCAACAGCATCCTTTTGTGCCTTGTGATAATGTTCCGGTAGTTGTCGGTCATTATATACAAGTAGAAACGGCGAAAATTCTGCCATTGTAACAGATACACCATTGTGCTGTGCAGAAAAAAAGAAAAATCACATTAACCCTTTGACCGCCAGAGACGCCTCAAAGCGTCAAAAACAATAGATTTTCCATTGTCTCTGGATTGCTGGCGGTCATAGGACTCATAGGGTTAAAGTACCAAACTATTATTTTCAAAGTTACCTCTTATCGACTACTTCTGTTTTGGATTATGTATGCGTTCTCGTCAAACAATTCTCAAGGTCAGAACCTATGTAAATACCTAATAAGTATATTGTCTCATATATAAGTAAGGTAAAAACAAATTATTGCGTTGTTTATATCGATTTTACCATCCAAAGCAATCAATTAATACAATACTGCCCGCGCCATCGCGACAGACGAATAAACAATGAGTAACGAACTACTCTATCAATAACTAAAACGGGAACAAAAATATAAAAAAGCATATAAATTTGAGAACCCGTAAAACTGACAAACGAATCCTAATTTAATTGTATGTAAGCAATAAAAAAAATGAAAAACTAATTAGCATATAAGAAAATACTCGTACATTTCGACCTTCAGATTTATAGGCATGTATACGGGTGTGAAATGTAACCGCAACTACTGCGAATTTCATAATTATTTATTTTAAAGAAAGTCTTCCTTGCACAGTAATGAATCATAAAAAAAAACCTAATTGTTGTGGTGTGCAACTAACTACTTAAAGTATCATTTTCAAATTGTTCCCCACAAAGTATTGACGTTAAAGGGGTGGTTTTCCGTGTGTATGTGTTGTTGGCAAGTATTTTATAAGTGTTACTAAGAAAAGGAGGACTGAATCAAATTTTGAAACTATCCTATAATTTGCTTCATTGGTTCGGTCTTCGTCTTCTTAAATAAGACCAACCCCTTAGTCAGTCTTATAAACCAGGCTTCTGACGCGGTTTTATGTTAGCATTCAGCATATTAGTCGCCGAAACTCTATTTTAGACAGATTTTTTAGATATTGCAAAAACCAAATTGAGATATCCTCAAATTGCATATCTATGTGTCCTATCCGTGGGATTCGAACTCACAATCCCCGGATCAAGCAGCAATCTAAACACGACGCTAAGACCTCGTCTTATGGTTGAAAAGATTTCAAGTGGAAAAATTATACATATATCATACATGTATACTATACCTGAAATACTTTTGAACCCTCTATTCAAAATATAAACTATAAAAACTTACTCAATAGCATTATATCCCTGACATATTGAGATTCCTCCGATTATGTTGCTGGGCCTCTTCCTGTCTTCGCCGAGATATTTCGTAATCAAATTACCGCCAAGACTGAACCCGACTAGAATAATTTTGGTATTGGGATATCTTTCAAGTAAGTTTTCAATCATGTAATTGAAGTCATCTGTGTGTCCTGAAATGAATTACAAATAAAATTATGTACCTATGCGCCAGACGCTTCAGATAAGTATGTCGGCGCGAAAGACGTCAATTGAGATAAGCGATATAGCGAATTCTATGATGACATAAAATTCTTTTATTTAAGTAAAATATATCTGGGCCTGGTTTAAAAGTTATAAACTATAATTTAAAAAAAATAAAATTAAAAGGTGAAACACGCCGAGATGCACCCAGGGTACCGGTAGCGGATAGTTAACGACTCAGATGGTTTATAAAACGGTAATTTTTACATTTCAGGTCTTAGGAGTTAGGATATTATGGGATTCAAGCACACCACATTTGGTACCAAGCCGACCTCAGCTGCACATTTCTGCCAAAATTGCAATTAGTTTGGTGTTTTGGCCCTCCAAGTAGTATTATCTATATGGAATTTACATTACATTTTAGGAAACGGTTTAATATTATTCATATAAAGGTACCCTATATACTCTTCCACAGCTAAATGAAAGGCTCAGTTACATTACATTTTAGAAAACGGTTTAATATTTATTCATATAAAGGTACCCTATACAACCACGCGGACAGATCCCTAGTAGTCGACATACATCGGCTACCCTCCACCTTAAGCAGGTCATCTCTCCAATTGGTTAGGTGTTGGACTAAGCTTCTTGTCCGTTACGTGGACGCCACTCGAGAACCATTCTCACCCCATCGGCCATCAGAATAACACTTTATTTGCCCTGCCCACTGTCACTTGCTAAACCTAAGTACTATTTTTATCACTTTCGTTCTTCTACGGATGTCCCTATTTCATTTATATACATAACTATGCTTCAGTTTTATACAAACAAATATTACTTGTACCAATGCCTAATTTAAAATCTTCATCGCTATAAGAAATATTTATAATAATTTCTACTGATAAAAAATACTAAGCTATCCGTACAAAAAAATATCTGTTCACTTCTTTGTTAACCGTGTTCCGCTGCGCTTACCAGTAGGTAGTGTACCAACTCCGTAAATACGAAAAGAAAAGATATCGCTAGTACTCTTAATTCATTCAAACATTAAATGTGTGTGAAAAGCTTGCATAAAACCCCTCTGTTTCTGTAAAGAACACCCCTCGAAGAATCACTATGGGCCGATCGATTCAACACCTAGGTTGTTAATTAAAACACCGATTTCATATATCAACAGTAGGTATCTTCTGAACTAGTTGAAATAACTGTTGTTTCAGTCAATGTAACATTAGATAGGCACCAAAACTGTTTGATTTAAATTAAATGAAATTATTAAACAAATAAAATTAATTCTCGCCACGCTTATGAATTTAAATCAAGTCAAAAGCGAAACCTAAAGTACAGTTATTTTGCCCTCGCCTCGTCTTTCACTTAGACAGATTGACGCTTAGATTATACATTATGATTTAAAATGTGATAACTATTAATATTTTTCGTTACTACCTCTGTTAAAGTGTTGTATAGGCACTCTATAATATTTAAATTGCAAGTTACTTTAGGCTAGTAAAATTGTAAGACTTTATTAAGTTGCTGACATTACTGTTACCAATGTTGCAATATTTTTGATTGCCTTGACCTACAATCGAGTAGATACAACCACTCATCTGTGCGAAAAATGACATTATTTAGCAGCTTTTCCTCACGTATAAATTAATAATACTCATAATTCTAGCAAAGTAAGATGCTATTATATATATTAATTCTTTCTGTCAGTAATATTTGATAAAGTATTAAATAAAAAAATATAAAAATAAAAAAAGTTAGTCTCAAATAGTTGGATTGCACGCTTTTTATTTTCTAGTTATCTTGAATGAATGCTGAATTGATCATAAATTATTTATAACAGATTCCAATCAAACATCGTTGGTTGATCTTCACCTTATTTTATTTTTATAAAGATACCCACAATTTGGCCTTCACAAGGTTCAAAACTATAAATGAACAGGGTGTCTAACCTATCTGGTACAGTTGTAGTCTTTTTATTTCACATTTAATTCTTTTGTTTTTTTAAATTGGGAAACATCAACATTATTTATTTAATGGTCAATGACATTTGTTACCCTTTTAAGTGGCTAGTGTTAAATTAATAGTATATTATTAGTGGTAAATATGTAGAGGTGACATTTATCAAATCGTTTGTAATTAACTACTTCTAACGATCACTTGTTGTTTGTAAGGTACAGGCAAAAAACAACAAGAGGGAGCAAAGGACCCTGAGGGTCACCTGATAGAATGTAATTCTTGATATTGAGAGCATCAGTGGCTCCTTGGTATTCAATTCCCTGTTGCCATCCAGTTTCAGATGCAGGTGAAAATCTTGCCACGAACCCTTAGATAAACAAATTGTTTATCTAAGCACGAACCAATAGCTTTTCGAATTTTCGAAATTATACGTTTATCAGACGCCAGGCCAATTCACCTGCGCCCGCGTGGACGACTAAGACAAATAACACCCTATACGGGTATGCTCGTGCCCCTCGGTAGGGACGTTCAATAAGGTGATAAAATTATTCACAGATACATATTACATATAGATTTGGAGATTATGATATCAAAACTAGGTACCAAACCTGTACCTCCGACTATCAGCGCCATCTCCCAAAAAACAATTTAATAATCGTGACTAAAATAAAGTTCAACCATACGCCGCAATATTGAATCCTTTTTGATTGATTTATAATTATGATTACAAATAAATATAGGTAGGTAATTAAAAAAAACAATCAGGTGTGAAAGATATGAATTATTCATAATTATACTACGGGATTTGAAACAGGATCACGCATGACACTGATAGCGCACACAAACGTTGATAAAAGCCTATCTAAGTACATTTCGATATAGCGTGATATATATAAAGAGACTCCTTATATTAGGTAAATATATACCTAAAAGGTAAATTGATTTGGCCATAGATTCAATAGCGTAGCGTCGGACGTTCTTCGGCCTGGTGGACCGACGACTTACGATAGGTCGCTAGGGGAGGCTGGATGAGAAAGCAGAGAACCGACCGAGATATCTGGCACAGGATTGTAAAATAAATAAATCATATTAAATAAATATCCACTGACACTCACACAACGCCATCTAGTCCCAAACTAAGCATTTAGCGTGCAATATAGGTACTAAACAACGGATAAAGATAACTACTTACAATTATATTTTTTGTAAATACATACATATTATACTTAGAAAACACCCAGACCAATACAAACAGACATGTTCATGCACACATATGTTTTTGCACTTCCCGGGGATAGAAACCGGTACACTTGGTGTAAAAACTGACATCTCAATCAATTACACCATATGAATCGTCAAGTAAGTCATAAAATAAGAGATTATACAGATAGCTCTAATTATGAGTGACCCTAAATCTGTCACAGGAAAGAAGTTCAGCAGTGCACCGTAAAAAAATACCTAATTAGACAAGTATATACTATTAATCAATAAATTCAAGGACACTGTCTTGCACATGCATTGTTCCCATTAGTCATTGAATCAAAATAATAGCATGCTCTAACATATCATAGAAGGGGATTCGCGCGTCCGCTATGCAAATGACTCACCATACTTAAAATATTCCAAATCGATAAGGTGTGAAACAAAATGTTCTGGCCGTTTCTAAAAGCTGTTACACGTCATTTTGAATGTTATCAATGTTAATTGTATATGTTGCTCTATCGTTTTCTACATTCATTGGCAAGAGTGACATAATGATTACTCACTCAGCCGGCTTAGAACTCATACAAAGTTATCGATTCACAAAGTAAATGAGTGACCCATCTAGACATGCTTATGAGGATTAAACTTGTAGTCAGTTGGTCCAAAATCACATAATTACATTTTCTAAGAAACACAATCATGTTACGTACTAGTGACCCGTCCCGGCTTCGCACGCGTGCAATACTAATATTAAAATATACTACAGAATGTCCAATTTTTTTTATTATTTATTTACAATACTTTAGTACATAATTGTTCACAATACTTCATCTATAATACACATCATACAGTACATACCTACATCTATTCAAAAACCGTATCAAAAATACGTTACGAAAATTTAAACATCCAAGCATGTATAGGGACCACCAGAAAAATATATTACGTAGATTTTCCTTGTTGATTCTTGAATCAATGCTCCAGTTATTAGGGAGCCTAGGTCGTCGTCTAGGAAACATCCAACTACTGCACGACACGACATACGTTCAAGATCCACTCCAATACATAACGTAAAGAACTTTTAAACACCGCCCACACAACAGGCTAATAATTCTGACCCGTGCTCTGCTCTCGCTTTATAATCATACATTTTGAATCAATGATCTCATAATTCATGTCATTATGTCATGGGTTAAAATAACTGTGGCGAGTTTAGAAGTCCCAGAACCTATAATACTTTCATGATAAGCAATCATATGTGCCCATCTATCTAACATACAATTAAGTAATCAACTTGAGATTATCTCTAGAGGACATCATACTATTTCAACCAATACTTCCCAATGAAATGAACCAATAGTACTGTAAATGAACAACCATTTTCGGCGATTCGTCTCATATTTTAGGATATTACTCGTATAATGGCAGGTGGGCGTGTTATTTGCTATTCCGGTGGGCTTACTGTGAAATTGCATCTTGAGAAAATGAAGTTACTTTCCTTTAAATGTAAGTGACAAGACTACTCATAATTTAATAACAAATCAGAATGCATAGCAATATAAACTGAGCTGTAGACTAAACAGATAAGGTAATTTAAGAGCTTTATCATCATAAGTATGAAACACATGCCATACTTAAATCATGTCTCTAGTACAAGGTTAATGTGATATTTTTTTATCTGAGTCATCATACAAGTTACTGCTAAATTAATTTAAATGGTTAAGCAAAAACTGTGGATTTATTCCACATTTATGCTGCACATATCTTAATGAAATAATAAACATATTTTTAAGAATTGCGTACCTATGGGGTTAACACTAAAATTACTCTGGGAGCACAACTCCATACATGTAATGCATCTTGGACTGCCTTTCATATCGTATGTTACGGAATTACATAGGATATAAGGGTAAAGCGATCTTGCAATCCTATTAATTTGGTCATTTTAATATTTATTCATAGTGTACACTCTAATTCCAGCACCAAAACAAAATTACGCGGTTGGCCTCTGAAGGCTTTTACAGATTTATGGCTCAAGTAGCGAGCACCATATATCTTATACTCTTGGTAGGTATTAACCAGATTCAAACGTCGTCATCATCATCATCATCAGCTCATTAAACGTCCCCACCGAGGGGCACGAGCCTACCCGTATAGGGTGATTAGGCCTTAGTCGTCCACGCGGGCCCAGTGCGGATTGGACGACTTCACACACAACCTTCGAATCTCTTCGCAAGCGAGCATGAAGGTTTCCTCACGATGTTTTCCTTCACCGTAAGAGCGTCGGATAACGTACATATATTTTCGAAAATTCGAAATCGATTTGAACCTCAGCCCTCCCGGTTGGAAGGCGATAGTCCACACCACTGAGCCACCGACGCTCAGTGGTGTGGACGCTCAGTCGTGTTTATTAATAAATAAACAATTCTTGGATTGCAAGTGTGCACTAATATGTAAGTAGAAAGCTAATAACATTGCCTATAGTGAAATTTTTATTATTTTAAAATTCAGCTTTGACATTAAACTGATGTAAACCCTTCTCAACAGACGGATTAAGCCAGGAGCACGGCGCAATTATAAAAATTACAACATGTTTGTACAGAAGCTTTACTCCCCTTAAACCTATCACAGTCCAACACCGAACCAAGGTAATTTTGAGATGGATTTCACCCTTCCCATAACCTGAGAGCCATCTGCGCTCGCCAATAATTGCTTGGTGAAGCTGTAAAGGCCATCTGCAGCCAACATAAGGTATTCAGTTCGAAAAAAAATACTATTGCCACCGGAGTGATCTTCCTTAGCAAGTTCTACCATTTGGCCAGATTAAGGTTCCACACTACACTTGCCTTGACGTGGTCACAACAATCAATACGTATTACGAGTCACTCATGTGACAAAAACAAGTAAATGTATATTTTTCACATTGAAGACAGATTTGACAAACCCCTCTCTCTTCAACCTATTGTTATCCACTAAACATAGGTCTACCCCATCGACAAATGTATAATAACATTTAAAACCTTGTCTTGAATGAAATAAAATGTTTCATTATTATGGTTTTCTCCAAAAACAATCGAAATCTATCCCTAATACATTACTCACCATATGAGAATATCCGCGAGCCCGTGACCGGCACGCTGTTGAGTGCGCCGATGTGGTTGAGGACAGCGCACCGATAGCCATGGCACTGGGAATAATGCACGTACGTCCGTATGTATACGCTCTCCGACGTGTTACCAATGCCGGGGCAGATAGCTACCGTTACGTCATCTGTGTAAAACAACATCCGTCATATTTACCTGACTGCCGCAGGATGGTTATTTGTAGATAAATAAATAAATATCCACTGACATTCACACAGCGCCATCTAGCCCCAAGTTAAGCGTGAAGCCTGTATTATGGGTACTAAACAATGGATAAACAGTTTTATACATTTTTTTTTGTAAATACATACATATTATACATATAAAACACCCAGACCATTACAAACAGACATGTTCATGCACACAAATGTTTGTACTGCCCAGGGATTGAACCCGGGACCCTTGGTGTTGCTGTCGACCTCTCAACCGCAACACTCTTTCAATCTTTTCAATTCGACAACACCAAATGGGTTGACGAATTGAAAAGATTGAAACTGTAACTAGATAGTAGATATATAATAGTGATTACAATCATTAATTGTCGTCATCATTAACCTATATAGGACTACTTGCAGGACAAAGGCCTTCCTGCACATGATAGCAGTCATTATTATGAATAAAAACTTGCTTTGAAAACAAATTTGCAATATAGTCACAAGATGGCCAATACATTAAGATCTCACATTGAAGTAACTGGTGTCAAGACTACAGGAGTAATGTATTATGATGCTATCAAAATAATATCAAAGAATTAAATAAAACTTTACTATACATTTAGTAAATAGCATAGTTATGTATACTGAAATGGCAGGGGTAGTCATGCTACTAATCTCTCTCTTCAACCTATTGCACCCCCATTTTGCGCCAGACATCCCGGTCCTCCGCTTTATTCCGTCATGCTACTAATACAGATAAAAAAATGTGACACAAAATACTTATATAATAGTTGATTCTAATTATCCTAACTAACTAAGTGCTTACCTTCATGTTCAGATCCAACAGGTTCATACAAATCATATGTCAGAGTAGATTTGTCAGGTAAAACAAGAGATACTCTTCCACCAATAGGCCATGGGCAACGGACACGCCCAATCAAGCTGTGGAGGATGGTTTGCACATGGCCACTAAAACCCCACAACCGTGTTGGAACATACCTTTAAGAAAAGTTTATATTAAAGTTTACCAAATCACAAATGTTTCTTATTGTCTCACTCTTCCTTTAAAGTATTGCATAGTAGTGAAATACTGGATTGTTATCCACCAGATATCCAAATAATTCCGCCGCCCGTTTGCAAGACCAGAGTTCCCAGAAATGCGTTGCCGGCCCTTTAAAAGAGTGTACGCTCTATTTAGAAGGTTGCCAGGTCGCATCGCTCTGGAAATTTCATTCCACAGTTTTGTCGTACGTGGCAGAAAGTGACGACACAATCGAACTGTGGAAGACCTCCAATCATCCAGATGGTGAGAGATGTACAAGTACGGTGGTGGATCTCAGCTGCAAGAAAAAGTCTGGACAGACTGAACAGACTGCTTTTAGTTTACTGTATATTTACCAGATCAACCAAAACACGCTTTGCAATATCCTTAAGATATATTTATTTAATTTATTCCAAATAATAATGCAACACACATTCAGTCTTCAGAAATCAAAGACCTACCACAATTGAGGCCTATGATAAATGCCCATTTTTTTTTTGAGTTACAGGAATAAGTGCATGATATATATTTAATTCCAATATTAATATATACCTGAATGTTTAGTAGTAAATCTATCGTTTGTGGGACTTCAGTACCAGTTTAACTTCATTCATTGTATAAAAACATAAGTTATACATATTGAATGTATAATTTATGTATATATATCTAACACACATCTAAATTATCTTCACACAGTAATAACAAATGTTTCATTTGATATAGCAAGAATATTTTTTAACAATACTGAAGTCACACTTATGATATTTGTTGGACATGCAACATTGGAACAGACTACTAACATATAAGCATTTTTAAATACTTTCATATTTTAAAAATGCATTTTTCGTACAATTAATGAAAAAACACACACAAGCATTTCGCAAAATATAAGTAACAAACAGTTTATGGCTCTGAATGAGACATTAATTTCATTTTACAATCAATAGGATCAAACAATTTTTGAAAGACAAAAACATTCATAATATTTAAACTTAAGATTTGTCTGAGCTACCTTCCTTTCTTACTTTATGTTAAATGACATCATCAATGGGTTTGTCCGCAGACAATTGAGTATTTGCGGATTTTTATGTACTACAATATATTTCATTTCTGATATAAAATACTTACGGTTCGTTGAGAAAAGGTGAAACAAACAAAATGTTCTCGATAAAGTTTCTATCTCTCCCATATATCACGGGTTTTTGAGCCTGGCTATTAACATTCAATAAACGGAAAAGAATACATAATATTACTGCAACAACAGCTAAGAGAACTGTCGACATTTTGAAGAACACTTTATTCAGGTAATAAATATAAGAATATCTACATAATAGTGTTAAAAATTATTTCCCTTGGGAAATAATAACACAGAAGAACTAGCCTTCGGACGAACGAAGAAAGAACTGTATTTTTTCGGCGACTGATCTGACAACAGCAAGCTCGCTTTCAAAAGTCAAAACATTAGTGACAAGTTCTAGAACAAATGTCTCATTGGCGGAAACAACTAACGTATGACTTATAACTGTTATTATTGGTGGTTTGCCTTAAACTCACTGCGCTACAATTGGTTCGTTTGAAGCATCTTAAATTGTCAAGATGTTGACAGTTTTTTTTTAAACAGAGCATTGGATAAAAATATTTATTACATACATACATACTACCATTTTGATGTCGGTGCCACACAAACTCTTCAGCTGTATAATATAGGTAAGTAGTTTGTTTGGCGGCGATATCCAAATTATGAAAGAACTATTGAACCATTTGTACCTGGCTAAAACATTATTTTAAGACGGTAGTTTATTGTTAAAAATATTTTATTTTACAATTTGAGTCATCATCAGCTCATTAAACGTTCGACGTTTAATGAGCTGATGACCGCCTTTTTTCTTGACTCCGCCTTTTCGTCATCATCAAACGCGGGCGTTTGGTTCGGACGATTCAGGGGGGGCGTGCTCGCTGTCGTATCGGACTTCAGTTTTCTGGCTAATTGCCAGAATGCTAAGTGACTGGGCTCTAAGCTCGATAGCATATCGCCCCAGCGTTCGTGCCGTAGTTCATCGATGCGACGCTTTACGTCCCTCTGTAAAGCGCGCAATCGAATCCGGTTCGACTCTGTGGGATATACATCGTGTCGTGAGCAATCCTTAACGACGCTCTGTACGTGCTCCGTGAGGGAATCGATAGCGCAGAGGGTATCGGGGATGGACGACGAGTCGTCCGGATTATAAAACCCAACAAACAATAAGAGCGATATAGAAATCGATAAACGCGGTCGATATGGACTCGGGCAGCACTAAGAGCGGGTGACGTACGGGGTGTCACTTCCAGCGTTGCCAGTCTGTACCAAAAAGTACGGTTTCCGTACTTTTCATGACACAACCGTACCTCAGAGTAGACTGTACCTTTTCAAATAAGTGATTTATTTGACATTGAGGATGTATATACTTCATTTTTTAGGGTTCGCGTCAATTTTACAATATCTCTGAAAATATACAAATTAGCCAGAACAATTTAAATATAACTGGGGGGCATTTTTCATTAAAACTAATACAATTCGGCCATATTTTAAAATATCAAAATAAACAAAAAATGCCCTCGAGGTATGAATATTACAAATCGAATGACATCAGAATTTTGAAAATCTGACTATAATTACTATGCGTTTTTAGTGCCTTTAGGATTGCATTTTATTGGAGTTCTAGTGTGCGCGGCACATATGTCCAATCGTCTCCGAAAATATGCAAGTTAGCCAGGACTGTTTAGTATCTTGAGATGCAGAATTTAATGGTGGATCGTGTGATGTTGGAATTTTGAAAATTCTTTAGTTATCGAAAAGAACAGATTTTTTGGGGGTCATTTTTCTTTAAAACTGCCAAAATTCGGCTTTTGGCCATCAAAAAAATTAATAAATGTACAGTCCTTGCAGTTTCCATAGTTAAAAGAAAGAGTAATATACCAAAGATCATCCTCAATACCCCCGTAGGTTGCGGGAACTCAAGGACTAGATTTTTTTAATATAAAGGGTAAGAAACATTCCGCAAGTGGATTGCTAGGTGATAACGACAACCATCCTTAGATAGTAACCGGGACCGAATACGGCTTAACGTTTCGTCTCAAGCACGGAATCATCTTTATTTTCTGAATTTCAGGTGATTCAGCCTGCAATTTGCTAACCAAACTAGATAAAATCACACAAAGTTCCCCGTGGGATTTGAACTCACGATCTCCGGGTAACGCTTTGATCTAAACCAAACTGTACCCACTAGACCACGAAGGCAGTTATTGATTTTAATAATTTCATTATTATTTAACAAAATAAGTACTTGTTTAGTTTCTTCCACGTTTTAAGTAGAGCCACCGAAAGAGTGAACTTGATGTTAAGTCCCACCACTTTATATTTTCTATTCTTTGGACTCTTCACACTTCCGCCATACTGACACGGGTCTGCTATAGCCCCGTGGTTTTCTCCAAATCTTAAACTTTTATACCTACCTGTTTCTGTTTCTAATAATCTGACTTGGAGTTCGCGTTTCACCGTCCCGTGACTTCAAAAAAGTTAATTGCAGGTGGACATTAAAATGTTTTTAATAAAAATAATGATGTCCTATATTTTTCGGATCATCATAAAGTTTACTAAGGAAACAATACGAATCTCGAGAGGGAAGAAAAAAAAGCAAAGCGCGCTTTGACAAAACTTTGAGAGCTTTCAATTATGCTTTTAACAAATAAAGAAAAAAAGTTAAGTTCTGGTTTCTGGGATTTTCATGAACAAAGCGCAGTCGGCAGTCCGCTATTTGAACAAAATGGCGGATTGCGTTTTATATTTATTCATTCAAGTAGATTATACACGGATAGGTCAAAAAATAAGAACGAATAACATTGTAGAAATGGAACTTAGCAGTACCACCAGCAGACAGTACTTTTGGACGGAAATAGATTCCTTCCAAAGGTGTTATTAAGTATTTTATGAAAATTTGTTTTTGGAAAGGCGGTTTCCGCAAACGCCCCCCCCCCTTTTGCAGGGGGGGCTCCCTGTATCCTCCCCTTCGTCCCCCAGTTCAAGTCTTTACAATAAAAGATCTAGTTCCTGCAGGAGTATGCCGACCCAACCGTACCTTGAAGTTAAAAACCGTACCTTTTTGGAGAACCAACCGTCCTTTTTTTGGGAATCATACTGGCATCAGTGGTCACTTCCCCCGCGCCTCATGTTATTCCCCCATGTACCATGATAATCTAGTATAATTTTATGAATGCCATTAAAATCAAATATGTTGTCGAGGTAAGCTGCCTAGATAATAAGAGTTCACCAACCGTGCTGGAAATCGGTAGATGCAATTAAAATAAGGTCGATAAAACAAACAATAAATAAACTGATTAATATATATCATAGGAAAATTAATGTCCAGGTATATTTTGTAGATGAGTTAATAGCTAGGTAATTATTAGAAAAATATTATTTTAGTACCTATACTTACTACGAGCTATTATAGGAAACCTATTCATAGTAAAAATTAATCATTTTGGCTTTTAACTTCATAACAACCTAAACACATTGACAATCAGCACCACAATAGCCCGCTAATAAGTCCCAATAAACTTTTAACGTTTTAAACTATTTAATAGGTATTGAATTTAATCAACTTCAGCTACTCGTTCCAATGGTTTTTGAAGTCCTCAACAATTAAAACAATATGCTTTTGGACTTTTATTATTACTGAGACTAATCGCTCTGTTTGGATAAAGGAATTGTAAACGTGATTGCGAATCATACCTAATTTTTTATTGTGACGATTAATATATTTCACTACATATACAAAGCTTGCAGACTCTCAGTAACTGACTAAAGATTCTACATTTGCATAAAGGAGATGCTAAAAAACTGCACAGTTATTCAACGATTTATTATTTAAAACAAACATAGCAGGTATATACGTCTGTAATATCGTACATTGCAGTCTTTGTAAAAGTATTTTGTGGGTAGAATTGTGTTATTCTCAATATTACGTCTATACATTAGTATTACATAAAATTTCAGTATGTTATCATATTTATCGCCAAATTAATCTGAAATGTTCGCAGCGACGTTTTTTGTCATTGTTAGCTAAAAACGATTAATTAAACTTATTCCATGGACATTTTGTAAAATACATTATGTCATGTATGCAAACGCGAGTTGTTACCACCGCGGCACTAGTATCAAACATTTCAATTATTGATTAGTATAAATATATAGGTATGTATATTTTTTATACATCGGTACCATTCCAATTAAGGATCTTACATAACAATCATTTTTTCATTACATTTCACAAAGTGCTTTTAATAGACCAAGAGTGTTACTAAGCTATGACAGTTATGAGAATATTTTTACCATAATCATAATTTAAAATAATATTTTATGGTTAAATACACAATTAAATCTGTCCTTCAATCAGAGTGAGCAACATTTTATCATTTCTATTCTATTTAATTACATAATAATAAATAGTCGTAAGGCAATGCTATGTGAATAATCAAGGCATAGCTGATACACATTTTATCTCTTGTAAAATATCGTTATAATAATGTACATACACTAAAACCAATATGAGCTTAAAGATTTAAACGATTTATCATTATGCTACAAAACCAAGAGATCAGAAGGAGATTAAATGAGCTGAATTAAATACCAATTTAAAAACACGGTGGAGTTTCAAATTAGCAAAAGTTATTTCCCAATTTGTAAAAGGTCCTTATAAAAATATTATAGACAACTATAAATATATTGCATAACTTAGTGTCATATAGTTTACACGCCAGATTAAAAACTTAATAACAAGTTGTTTCACTATAGCAAATACTTAGTCAATATCTAACTATAAATAACACACCCATCTGATGTTTCGCCCATCAGCCTTCTCAAGTCAATAAATATCTGTACACACTTAAAGACAAACATATAAATATACGAGACATAAGTGTATGGTGCACAAGGAAAGTCTGGTACGGTGGTATTACACGTAGCCACCAAAGGACCAATTATGAAATGTTTAAAAGCTAAAATAATACAATTTGCCGTTTACAAAAATAATCATGAGAAATTTATGAAACACGTAATATATTTTGTAGCCGCACAAAGTAAAAATCAAAGTCTTAAAAATAAATCATAACAAACGTATGTATATCGAATGTGATGTGATATCGTTAAATTAAAATTATAATGGCAAAATGTTTTCTTTATCTTACACCTAGTATTGTGTACTCTTAATCATACTACCAGACAGTTCTTAGTAATTCTCAGTAATTCGTCCCGTGTTACAATAAGACTTAAACAAAGAAAAATGGTTGAAGTGAGCAGTCATAAAAATCACAGTTACCAACAAATAAGTTTACTATTTATTATATCATAACATAACACTAAAAATAACTAAATATTGTGATGTGCCTCATATCCATGTACTATACAAAACAATATTTACATTTAAGGCATGTGACCTAAGAATCATGAGAGCTAAACCAGTTTTTTCTTTTCGGTTTGATGCCACCATACATAAATATTCTAATCATAATGTAATATATTATATCCTACACATACACTTTACAAGAAATTTATATTTTGCTGTAAGATAAATATTTCAGTAATACTTTGAAGCCAAATTACGTTTTACAAGGTGATTATTTATCCTCCCAACTAATTGGGAACGAAAAATGGATTTAAGATATAATTTCGGTTATAGTGTAATTTAAAAATGAGGTAGGTAAGACTGAACCCTATTTTGTAGTTCCTGGTTTTGTTTGGTACTCATCAGAAACTTGAAAGTTTTAGAGCATTCAATATGTAATGTGCCCATTTTTATTTCCATAATACATATAAAATAGCGTCATTGTGGTTTAAATGACAAAAGGCGATTCATTTCAATGATTGAGAAAATATCATGATACTATCTTACAAAAACGAAATTAAGTAATTAAGCTACACGGTCAGACTTTAGTATAGAATAGTATAATATGTACACCTTATTTTTAATTATTTATAAGATTTAGCAATACATTATGTCTTAAAGACAAGGGGGACTTAATTACAGTGTTATAGCACATAAAACTGTCCCGATAACTTGCGAGAACCAAAATTAGAAATTCTCGATTGTTATACTCAAATATAGCACCACCATTCCAAAAACCAACCCAATGTTCCACCTCACCTGATAGTTCGTTGCTGGTCCATTTAAACGCAACATCTGTCAATGATGACGTCATTCTCACAGGTATATATCCGAGAGGCGTCAACGTGAATCCGACAAGAGGGTTGTCGCGCGTCATGCCCATAGAAACAATTGTCAATGATGACGTCATTCTCTTGGGGACCTATACATCCGAAGGGCGTCAAGTCCGGCAGTAGTGTTGTCGAGCGTCATGTTCGTATTGTACGCGACAAGTTGAGATTTTGTAGTGCTGTGTCATCACTTACGAAGTGGGTAGAGTGTATCGAAATCTTTTCTATGCAACAAAATAAGAGTTACATTAATTAAATTAGGTTTATTTTAATTATAAGTACATTGAAAAAGAATCGGGTTTATTCAGTTTAGGCTATTGTGGTAAAAGAACTTTTGACTACACTAAAATTTACGTTGTTGATTACCAAATAAGTGACATTAATTAATTTTCATATAGAAAAGGAATGAGCTGATAAGAAAATATAACAAGGGACGAGGAAGCAAGCTACCGAAGTAATTTGTAAACACAACTAACTTAACGTGAGCGTGATTGAAATCGATAAATGTTGTCGATGTAGGCTCATGCAGGAGCAACGCACTCCTTAGGAGTGCGGGGTGTCCCTCCCCGCGTCTCACCTCGTACCCCAATTGCCATCACAACTTGTCGCATACAGTAGTAACCAACGACACAGATGACGTCATCCTCATATATATCCGAAAGGCGTGATCGTGAGACCGCCAGTAGTTTGATAAGCGTCATGTTCATAGTAACCACTGCCACGGATGACGTCATTTTCATAGGTAAACATCCGAGGGTTACAGGGATAGACAGTAGCAGTAGGGTTGACACGCGAAATGTCAGTAGTAACCACCGACACTGATGACGTCATTCTCATAGGAATACGTCCGAAAGGCGTGATCGTGAGACAGCCAGTAGTTTGATGAGTGTCATGTTCATAGTAACCACTGTCACTGATGACGTTATTTTCATAGGTAGCCACCCGAGGGGCGTGATCGGGAGTCCAGCAGTGTGCCACGCGATGTCCGTAGAAACCACCGACACTGATGACGTCATTCTCATATATTCTGCCAATAAGGTTGTTTGTAAGCGGCCGAGGTGACGGTCAGCGTATGAGACAGGTGAGGCAGAGGTCGGCCGAGCCGATGCAGTCGTCGTGACAGAAGGCACCGCACTTCTTGCAGAGGATCATGGCGCGCAGGTTGCACACGCACGCGTCGTCCGCACCCACGCTACGGCATCGGGCTACACTCTGGAAATTACACAAATACTTTGGTTCCTGGTCCAATAAAGCGGAGATGGTTTAACAATTTATTACTAAGACAGTGTGAATTTTGAATCATTGGCATCCATTCGACCTATTGTAGTTATATTATGGAATGTTTTTATGGACACCCAATACCATATCGATTTATCACAAAAGATTTACAAATGATGAATAAATAAATTATCACACGTCGAACCCGCACTACTTTATTCAGTGCTCGAAACCCCTACTTTATTTAATAAGTGATGTTTTAAATATTTTATATTGTTGGTGCGGTGGAAATTGGGATGCGGACTATTTGTCATTAACGAAAAATCTTGTATCATACGAGTATGTACATGTGGAGGTGGCGGCGAAAAGAGGCGTTCTGTTCCTAAATCAGTTACACAAGGCGTTCCACAGGGCTCAGTATTAAATCCAGTATTATTTGCAATTTTTACTGCTGACCTTCCTCAGTCCATAAAATCATGCAAGTATCATCTTTATGCGGATGACACGCAGATGTACTATTCGTTCGATGCTAAAGACACCATTAATTCCATTCAGAAAGTAAACAGTGATCTACAGAATGTGTATGCGTGGTCTGAGAGAAATTCGCTGGTACTTAATCCTGATAAATCGCAAGTGTTAATACTGGGTACTAAGTTACAAATAAAAAGAGTTTTCGATACTAACGAACCAGTCCGCATTGGTAATGTGGTCCTTGAGAGGGTCAAATCGGCACGTAACTTGGGACTTGTTTTGGATGGAGAACAGAAGTATGAAGAGCATGTCAACAGTAAGATTAGAAATGCATTCTTCAAACTTAAGATGTTATACAATCTTAGACCATATTTGAGGCAAGAGCTGCGTTTGCTGTTGACTGATTCTCTGGTTTTGTCTCCTTTTAATTTCTGTAGTACAGTAGTCGGCCCAAGGTTAAACGTACGCACCGAAAGAGCGATTCAAAGAGTACAAAACGCGTGCATACGTTTCTGTTACAATGTTTCAAAAAGGGAGTACATAACACCATTTGAACAGGTATGGTATCCTCAACATGAAAGCGAGGAGGGAACTGTTATTCGCTTGTACCGTGCAAAGAATAATCTGGAACAAATCACCCGAATACTTGTTTGAGAAGCTAACTTGGGCGAGTGGAAGCAGCCTAAAAAGCCTTCGGTCCGTTACCAGAAATCTATTAAGGGTACCCAAGCATAATACCACAAGATATCGAAGTTCTTTTAAATTTTGTGCAGCTAGCATTTGGAATGACTTGCCACCCCCAATGAGAATATCAATGACAGTTGAGTGTTTCAAAAAGAAATACAAGTTAGCTTTACTAAAAAAACAATTAGCTGCGCAAGATATTATCAGCGCGTATTGGAAATTATTGTCATTGAAAGAGTTTTTGAATAGGTAGGTGCTCAAACATATACGCAACTACTTTTACACGGTTTACACATACGCCCTCACACACACCATCCACACACACACACACACACGCACGCATACACCCACATTCCTTACAATTTTTTTGTTTGTTAATATCCCAAATTTTTTTTTTATTATTATCTTTTATCATACTTTTGTTTTTTTTTTGAGATTTATATATGACCAAATGTTAAAATTATGTAGCCCTCATGACCTATTTCTCGTTTAACACCTAAAGAGAAAAAGGGAGTGGCTGTAAATCAGCGCTGTCTGAGATTCCTGGTCGCAGATGAGCATACGCTGAGCTGCTTCCTGTTGTTGATCTTGTTACTGCATTATTTGTACAAAATGTGATATGTATATTTTTGTGGACAACAATAAACACAATTTATTATTATTATTATTCGGAAATCGGCTACCAAAGCCTTAAAATAGAGGGTGAGATTGTATATGGGACATTTCGCAGTTTTCAAGGTAGGAAACTGAAAATCGATGTAAATACGTATAATATCATACAGCAGCGTAAAATAATATTCTGTTTTGTAACAAAGAACCGTATTACCCCGAATTTAAACCGAGCGAAGCCGCTAGCAAATGCTAGTAATAAAATAAACAGAATACAGTACTCACCACATTCGAGTTTTGATTTGATGGGGGAGCACTAGATGCTCTGGGTGCAATATTTGGAGTCCTTTGCACGAGTATGTATTGCCCAACATTGTTAGGTCGATTCTCGTTGATCTATAAAGAAAAAAAAAGAATCTTACAATAAATAATAATATCTTATAATAAATACAAATATGTTATTAATATTATATAAACAAATATAAATAAAAAAAAATACTATATCATACAAGAATATTTAGATGAAAAAGAATTCAATAAATAAACAATAAAATGTTATTCATAAAATCTGAACTGAATAGCAATAATTTATTAAATCATTAAGTTATTATTAAAGTCATTAAAAGTTAAATTCAAATAAAATCTAAATAAAATTAAAATCGCAAAACTACCTAGTATGAATATGATACATATATTAAAATTAATTATAATTATATTTCTGCACATAAATACATTTAATTTACATCCAAATAATGATGAATCAATAAATATTAAAATAATAACGATATAAATGTCAGGTCAGTCTAGGCCTTAATAATATAAAGGCCTTAATTATATTATAATTGTTTGAATAATATGAGCCCAAGGTGACTCCTCATCTCTCCTACTTGCCGTGCCCTACAGGCTTCATAAATGTACTAACCTATATTGTTTTAACATCTATGTTAATATGGAGTGCAATAAAGATATGAAAATATGAAATGTGAAAGTGTGTCTGTTTGTCCGTCTTTCCCGGCAAAACGAAAAGACGAGTAGAACTATTAAGTGGAGATAGTTGAAAGAATGAAGAGTGTGACATACTTTTGTCTAATTCTAACCCTTAACTTCCCTAAAATGGGGGTGGAAGTTTGTGGACTATTATGCACTAAGAAAAAGTTTTGCTTCATTTTTATTCGGAAATCGGCTCCCCAATCCTAAAAGAGGGGGTGAAATTGTACATGAGACTTTTCCCAATTTTCAAGGTTGGAAGCTGAATATCAATGGAAAGACGTTTAATATTATCTATAGCAGCGTAAAAAAATATTATCTTATCGTGACCAGGAAACGAGAATAGTGTGACCCCAAAATTAAGGCGGGCGAATATGCGAACAAAAGCTAGTAAAATATAATTTAATTATTTATTTATTATACATAATATTATATTTCATAAATATAAGTTATAAATAAAAAGCAAACATCAAGGCAGGGGCAGACAGCCATGTAAGGAGCCAAAGGGAGGCAGTAGCCCAAAATATAACATAATAAAATTTTGGTGTATAAGCTAATTTCACTAGCACAATATGCTGCATCCTGGGGAATGTAACCATTCCATACATACCAGTTATAATATTTATTATACTCAAGTGCAAAAATGTAGTCATTCAAATAAGTCTTTACAAGACACTCAAGAAAGACATTCAAATATTACAAAGTTAAAACTAGTTGAATCTACCACCAGCAAGTTAATTCTACTGTTGAACTACTGAGAAGATGCCAGCTAAAAATTAGTATATATTTTCCTGTCTTAAATTAATACCATCAGGCTCACGGGCTCATCTTTCTGGCTTGGTAAAAAATCAATAAGAGTGCTCAACCTACCTCATTATGTGACATAACCGAGACAGGCAGCTGCCTAACTAGCATAGGCGGGGGCGGAGGCGGGGGCGCGGGGGTCGAGGAGGTCTCGGTGGCCGCGTCAGCAGCGCCGGTGGCGGTCGCAGCTGACCCCGCAACGCATCTCTGTTCGGACTGTTCTGGATCACCGCTTGGCAGATCTGGTAGCTGCGCTCCAGATTCACCGCGCCTGGCGGTACTTTATTCGAACTCCGACTTCTACAACGAAACAGTAACACACACGCCTGAGTACTAAAGGGGTTGGCAGATATGATAGAGAACCACTTTACACACTTCTCTACCTTCTTTCATATCCATCAAAATTCTTATCCATACTTTTTTATTCTTACAGCTAAACAAATAAAATAATGATATAAAATCACAAACTAGGCCACACTGTTACTAGACTCTTAACTAAATAAAGCTTCTAAAATAATAGTTCAAAGTAAAATAAGTTTAAACTCATCTGTTCAATGCTGTAAACAGGAGCTTGACAATTGGTTTCATTTGTTTGTGATTTCTAAGAGTCAAGTTGTAGTATAATTCCAATAGTCATAGTTAGTATTACCCCAGATTATTTTTTTTAAAGATATAATATCTCTGTTTGTATTTCAATACCTGTTTGATTCTTTTCCTAGTTTCGATTTCTTCCCTGTAGGCCTCATACTTGGTGGGATTGCAGTAGAAGTTGAGTTAATAGCTGGATTGGTAATAGTTGTACTGGACACTATACTAGGAATGGTGTCATTCTCTTGCTTGGGTGATATTTCTTTCATGGACTGACAGCTCTCTGATGAGCTTGATGATTCCATATTAAAATTTGAGTCCCTGTCGTCTTTGTACATACAGTTTTCATCATTCATATTTACATCTTCCATGCTCGTCTTGGAGTCTTCACTAACATATTTGGCATTATCACTGTTTAAATTTGAAAATGAATGTAATGTCACAATGTTTTCATTATTAGTCCATTCACTTCCAGTTTTCCATGTCACTGCTGATGTCTTCGGCTTGGCAGGATCTTGCATGTGGTCATCAGGATAGGAAACTATCTGCAAATCAAAATGTTAATAGAAATAAATTTGCTAACCTAGCGGTGAGGAATATCTAAGACTGTTGATTCACTTACTGACGTATTAGTAACTTCCATCATAGGTATTGATGAATTATGTGTCATAGGCATTGTAACAACAGCAGTTACATCTGAAATATAAAATAAAAAACCAAATGTAATACTATAACTTACATAATAAACTTGTCAACTTTTTTTGGATACCCTCATTATTAATCTAAATAGATACCCACTTGTCTCACTGATGTATGATGACAGCTCCATTAAATTTGGGTGTGGAGGGTATTTTATATCCTCACTCGCTGTAAAGAACATTTACAGTTATGAGTAATATATATTTAAAAATTATTCTATGTCAATATTTATGTTTAAATTTGCTTACATGGTGCAAGTATTGACATTCCACTGGTTTCTAAAATAAATGATTCAGCATCCTTGAAATGTTCATCATAATAGCTTTGTACATTTTCTGATGGTTGTTCTTCACATTTGATGAGATTTGCAGGTTCTTCACTTTTAACACTTATTTGGTCATCAACTTTTGGTACATGACTTTCTTTATCTTGAATCATTTCAATATTCCGAACTGTAACCTGTTCAGATAAGTTTTGATTGAGTATAGTTTGAATTTCTGGTTCACCTCTTTTGCATTCCACAATAGATTTGGAGCATATTCCCCTTGCACAATTTCACATGACTGTGGTAAATCTTGTAGTTTATCTTTGAGGCTGTTATCTTTTGATTCAGATACACTATGAACACTTCCAAAGACATCATCACATGAATTTTGTTCATTTGCAGTAAAGTTATTCAGACTAGTATCTATTTTCAAGCTAGAAACTGAAGAGGTACTTCTCTCATCATAATCATAGATTGTAGCTTTGCTATCATTACTCTCCCCTTGTTCATGGTCAGGTATACTATGTATTTCTTCATTGGAGCATGGTGGTTCAGTATTATAATTAGGTTCTGTATCTGAAAAGTTATTACTTTCAGTCTCTTCAACTTTGTTTGGCATAAAGCTAGCATTGTCTAACTCATATACATCTTCAAATTTAATTCTTTTGGACAAGCTAACATAATCTTCATTACTATCAGTAGATCTCTTAACTGTTTCAGTGAATACACTTTCTGAATCTTCAGTTTTATCTTCTTCACAAGGTTTAACATTGGAATCTTCTATAGTTACAACATTTATGTCTAAGTCATGTTTAACTTCATTACGCTCTGATTCACCATCAGGTAATAATGGATCCAGAAGAGGATCAACAGGAGTTGTTGAGACAGAATCATCTAATTGTTGTACTGAAGAGGAGTCGGAAAAACTAAAATCTTGACAATCAACATATCCTTGATTGTGGCCCTTCATATGTTTAATTGGCAATAAATCAGGAAGTGGAGCAGATGATTTTGTAACTACTGCTAATGGTTCATCAGTTACATCATCAGCTTTGGATGAAGACCGAGTCACAGCACCAACAGACCTCATCCTCTTGCTTGTGCCAGAAGACTTGCTTTTCTTAATTTTTGGAACAGTACTACTACTTGTTATTGATGCAGTTGGCCTCAATTTGATCGTTGTTTTAAGAGATGGTCTCTCTGTGTTTAAATTTACAGAACTTTTATCTCGCCTAGATTTTTCTCCCCACAATGGTTCGAAATGTTTTA
This sequence comes from Leucinodes orbonalis, assembly GCA_019425675.1. Lineage (NCBI taxonomy): Eukaryota > Metazoa > Arthropoda > Insecta > Lepidoptera > Crambidae > Leucinodes > Leucinodes orbonalis. Next base: position 99,606 of record PQWD01000401.1, read on the forward strand.
ATTTCCATGGATCCATTTTGCCTTTTTCTTTTTCTGCTTCAGTCTTCATCTTTTGTTGATTTTCTGGAGTAAATTCCCCCCCAGAAAGACTATCTTGCCACTCTGAACAAGCACGAGCAAAGAACTCATTACTCAGACTAGAAGAGTTCAACCGTCCAGAAGGGCTTAACCTATCCACACTAGGTAGAAGTTGCCCTAATTTGTACTGGTACAGTGGAGGTAGCAATGAAAATGTATGTTTGTTTAGCAGCGCTCTAATGTTAGTGTTGACTAATATTGAATCTGGTGTTTCTAAATCTATACAACCTTCCCTAGTTTGCTGTAACTGAGCTGCTGTAGATAACTTCTTCCCACTGCGCTTGCGAGGCTTTAAGCAAAATCCAGGTATGCTTGCTAATACTTCGCGCATCGTAGACGGTTTATAGGAAGTGCTTGTTTCTGTATAAGAAGTTGCTGCAGTCCATTCTCGGCTTTCAGGAGGCGGTGGCGGAGGCAATGGTTTCACGATAATTCTTGGTAAGGTCCTTGAATGATTCGAACTTTTTTTCCTTCTCTTGGACTGTTTTTTAGACGAATGCTTGCTACTTTTTTCAGTATCTTCAGGAATGCGTATGACAGAATAAGATTGATCATTGTTGTTACAAGTAATATATTTACTTCCTGAGGGTGTATCTATGAAATCCATGTCGTTGGCAGCTGCGTTTTCAGGCGATACATCTAATTCCATGGTGTTAGTTCAATATGAACGAGTAGAAAAGTAAGAAACGAAAATGATAAATGTATGCCGATAGCAATCAATCTCTAATTCAACCCATTATGTATATTTACACACTTCAAATACACGATAAGTATTTTCAAAAGTTAAATTATATTGTTAATCATAACCTGCTTAATGAGATTTGTGATTTAATAGCATAATAATTGAATAAATTCCTTTTCACTGAAGTACAACGCGAGCAGAACCAAAATGTCACAACAACACAGAAAATGGATTCCGAATCCGAAGTTCCGAACCGAATAGGGATGTGCAAATGTATTCCAGAGATAAACCACAAATATTCTAAAAAATATTTAGTAAATATATTATTAAAAAATATCCCTTCAATCATACTTATAGAATTAGATATTTATTTATAACAATTATTTAATATTATTACCCTACAAAAATTTTGCTTGTTCCCGTCTTAACTAGACATAGAGATGAGAACTCAGAGTAATCAAACCAAACATTATAATGACGTCATAATGAAATTCAATAATCTACTTTTGAAAATGACCCCAGATGAACCCGAAGATGACTCAGAATTCAGAAGTTCTGACTTGTGAATTTAGTTCTAAATTATCCCCTCATTGCTTGACTGGATGTTATTAAAATCCAAACTACCACTTCCAGTTGGCTGTATACAGAGTGTCCCATTGCTCGTCAAAAGTTATGGTTCAATAAAATAAAAAATATTTATGAGTTGAATGCGTTGCTTTGCGTGCTTCTTTTCCTAAAGACGCCATTTTGATTCCTGCGATCGCTGCTAAAATAATGGATTGCATTGTTCTACAGTGTTAGATTGATTTAAGTGTTAATTTCCTTCAAATTCCGTGTTTCGTACTCTAAATTTGAAACAGTGCATTAAATATGGGAAGAGGAAGGTAAATATTATGTATAAAATGTTTCAAAATTCGTGTTGAAATTTCGAAAGCCCAGCGGCGTGGTTTTTTGTTAAAATATAGATACATTAACATTTAACTACTGTTTATTTTAGAGACCGAAGTCGCGATCGACGTCGCAGTCGTAGTAGGAGCAGGAGCCGTAGTCGCAGTCGCAGCCCACGGTATGGACTTGGTTCTGGTGGTGGCGGCGGTTATGGTGGCGGTGGCGGACGTAGAAGTAATCCTGGAGCAAGTCTTCGTAAACCTAAATGGGATTTAAGCCGACTTAAGCCTTTCAAAAAGGACTTTTATGTACCACACCAGGATGTTGAAAATAGATCTGAATCGGAGGTAGAAGCTTGGCGCAGTGCAAACGAAATAACACTAAAGGGCCGAAACATCCCAAAACCTACTTTGACATTTGATGAAGCAGGATTTCCTGATTATGTCATGGATGAAATAGATAAAATGGGATTTTCAAAGCCTACCCCAATCCAAGCCCAAGGCTGGCCAATTGCTTTGAGTGGTCATGACATGGTAGGAATTGCATCCACTGGTTCTGGTAAAACCCTTTCATACATCTTGCCAGCAATTGTGCACATCAATCATCAACCAAAATCAAGTAGAGGTGATGGACCTATTGCACTAGTATTGGCTCCTACCAGAGAATTGGCTCAACAGATTCAAGAGGTTTGTGATAAGTTTGCAAACACTTCGAAAATACACAATACTTGTCTCTTTGGAGGTGCTCCTAAAGGTCCTCAGGCAAGAGATTTAGATGCTGGAGTTGAAATTGTTATTGCTACTCCTGGACGTCTATTGGATTTCTTAGAAAGTGGTAGAACCAATTTAAAAAGAACAACCTACTTAGTATTAGATGAGGCTGATCGAATGTTGGATATGGGATTTGAACCACAGATAAGGAAAATTATAGAACAGATCCGACCAGACCGTCAAACACTCATGTGGTCTGCTACATGGCCTAGAGAAGTACAAACACTAGCATCAGAGTTTTTGAAAGATTATTTACAAATTAATGTTGGATCTCTACAACTTGCTGCAAATCACAATATATTACAAATCATAGATGTCTGTATGGAATATGAAAAAGAAACAAAACTAAGTACCCTTTTGAAAGAAATAATGGCAGAGAAAGAAAACAAGACAATTATTTTCATTGAAACTAAACGGCGTGTTGATGACATTACTCGTAAAATGAAACGAGATGGGTATGTATTTTTCACATAAATCATTATTACTTTAAATGTAGATTATATTATGAAATTAACACATTTTAATTTTTCAGCTGGCCAGCAGTTTGTATTCATGGAGATAAGTCACAAAATGAGCGTGACTGGGTACTGCAAGGTGAGATTTAAATACCAGGATGAATGCTGCAAGAATATTTATCTTTTATGTTTACAACAATTTGTATTGGAAACAGCAGAGAAATATTTGAGTAATCTATGATGAAAATTTTCTATCAATATCATAACATAGTCATGATATAGCTCAATATGTAGAAATTTTAAGTAACAAACGGCTGCCGAGAAGCGGTGTCGGACTGGCGATGAGTGCAGAAGTCGTGGCAGTAGTGGTTACTGCTGATATAAACAATATCTAAAGCCCTGTCTGCATGTGCAGGCTGTGGAGAGCTGCGGCCGGGCGGCGGAGGCGGCTCGTGGCCCGCGGCGGCGAGCCGCGTCTGCGGCCGCGTCCGCACCGCGCCCGCCTCTCGTTGTCGGGGCTAAGCCCTATACACTCTGACTTGCCTGCGGCTAGTCTGAGCCGCTTCTCGATGTTCGACGCCGCGAGGTTGGCCCCCTCGCCGGCGGCTGCGTTCGCACACACGGCGTATGCGTTCGCGGAGGCGTCGAAGGCGCCGGCTCCGGCGCTGGCCTTCACCCACACCGCGCGGGCTCGGTGCTCGCCTCTCGATTCTCGTCGCCACTCGTGCCGATGGGTGGCGCCTTCTCGATCAATCTAGTGCGTTACCCTGTTTAATTATACTGATGGACATTTATAAATTAACGATTTCGAGGAAGAAGCACTGTCCATGAATATAATTATCTTCGAAGTTGTCCATTACATGTTTCATCTTAAATGTGTCCATATTCAGGAAGTCAATGCTACATTAAGATGCCGCTTTCAGAAGTGGTTTTATTCATTGAAGATGAAAATGGACAGTATTTTTGGTCAACAGATTTATGAATGATACTTTATACACATAGTTTCTAATATGAATAAATAATCTAATGTATCGAATGTCCCTGATGTGTTTCATGATATATATAAACTTTCAAAAAATTTTCCTTACCGAAGTAAACATGGTCTTATAAATTTAAGGTAAGTAAATCTTTCGATACAAAATGCAAAAGTTTTTGAAAGTTATGTAAGTATCATGCAACAAATCTGGGTCAAGAGAGCTAGGATTTTTTATCAAACCAATCATAATTTAGTTATATTTTAAGTTACCATTTCCAATGTGGTTGTTATAGACCATTCTTTATTAAGACAAATGGGTTTCTTTTATAATTAATATCACAAATATGTGTAAAGTATTATCAACAAAAACATGTGAAGAAAGTGATAGTATTTTAATTAATGAATTCATAAACTAAAATATCTAAATTTGAATTTCTTACAGATTTTCGAAGTGGAAAAGCTCCTATTTTAGTTGCTACTGATGTGGCTGCCCGTGGTTTAGGTATGTCACACAATTACTAATATAATGGATCATGTATAGTATCTTTGGCTTGTTTTTCTAACATATGTGTGAACTTTCAGATGTTGACGACGTAAAATTTGTTATCAACTTTGACTACCCCAGTAACTCGGAGGATTATGTACATCGTATTGGGCGAACAGGTCGTACAAACAAGACTGGCACAGCATATACATTTTTCACACCATCAAATGCTGCCAAAGCTGGCGACCTTGTAGCTGTCCTAAAGAAGCTAAACAAGTTGTGAATCCAAAATTGCAAGAACTATCAGAGCGAGGTGGTGGTGGTGGGAGACGTAAGTAATTACAATAAAAAATTTTTTTTTTTTTAATAAATTTGTCTAACTTGACATATTTAATCATTTGATTATTTTGTTGGACAGGCCGAGGCCGCGGCGGCAGATATCGTCGTGGAGGGCGACGTTCCCGGTCCCGTTCAAGATCACCACGACGTCGTCGCTCTCGGTCGCGCTCACGCTCCCGAGATCGTCGCCGACGCAGACACAGTTCCTCGCGGTCGTCACGTAGCAGATCATCACGATCATCGAGAAGCCATTCGCGCTCACGCTCCCGTTCCCGAAGCCGATCACGCTCAGGCAAGTGCAGCCAGTGAAGGATGCCTCAGAAGTAGGGCCTCCAAAGATGCCCCAACAAGCTCTTTTGCCTACGCCGAAACCGCTGCTACCAACCCCTATTGGTCCACAGCTCCCGATTTCCCATAGTAATAAACCCAATGGAAAAGGTCCAACTACACCACCCCATAATGAAAGTAATCAAACTGTTGTTGAAAAAACATGCAAATGATGCCTCCTTGTAATCAAGATTTCATGCAACAACAACAAAACCAAATTCCACCATTAATGACTATTAATCCCCAGAATATGTGTGTTCCACCACCTATGAACCCTATGAATGGACAGGGCTTTGTTATGCCTCCATTTTTTCCAGCTGACCAATATGGTATGATGATGCCCAATTTTAATGGTCCTATGATGCCTGGCAATGCCGGTTGGTCTGCTGCTCCTCCGCCACCCCCTCCCCCAGCTCCATCATCGGAATCCTTCGGTAGCGCGGTTCACGGGCAACGCGGTTCGGGAGGAAGTAGCCACGAGTCAGATTCCAGGAAGCGTGGCCCACGCGGTGGTGGGCTGGGCTCAAGCGGCGGCCTCGGCTCGGGCAGCGGCCTGGGCGGCGGCCTCGGCGGTGACAGCCACGGCTCAGCCGGCGGAGGCCTCGGCGGTGACGGTCATGGCTTGGCCGGTGGGGGCCTCGGCTCTGGCGGTCACGGCCACGGCTCGGCCGGCGGGGGCCTCGGCTCTGGCGGCGGCCTCGGCTCGGACACCAGCCTCCCCGCCTCTCGCACCAGAGGTCGGGATAGGCGTCGCCGAGGAAGAGGACGAGATCGCGATGATGATGAGGATCCGAGCGGCGGAGGCCTCGGCTCCTATGGCCTTGGCTGCCCTGACGGGGGCGGCCTGGGCCAAACTCCTGGCTACGGATTTGCCTCTGGCGGTCTCGGCGTACCCCATGGGAGCCTACTGCCGCGCATGCTACCCCAGAATGGAAGTGATAACATGGGTCCTGGTGCAAATTTCACTGCTTTCGGTTCTTATGGAACTAAAAAGACCCAGGACAAGGACAACCAGAACTTCAATGAAGCCCTATACAATAACGTGATGAATTACTATGGCCCTCAGAATATGGGTCCTGGCAGGCCTGATCTACAGACCATGGATCCATCTATGCTGAATGGTGCGATGGCAAATGGCTCCATGGGGTACAATAACGACCGCCAGAGGAATCGCCGACGGTGAAACCTTTGAGGTTTGTTACATTCAAACCAATGCAAATTCACCTCTAACACACAACACACCTTTTCAACTTTGGCTAGAGATGCCACCCATAAATCCATTCTTAGGTCCTTTTTCTATTTATTTTAGTTTGTTGTTTAAATTAAATCATTGAGTATATATTAAAATCCTAAACAAAATATTATGGTTGGTATGTCATGTTTCTTTCAACTTTTGTATCATATGTAATGGAACCAACATGCGTTTTAATTGGTATATATTTTTCTTACAGAGAATGGTTACAATGGAGACTCTCGTCGGCGTAGAAGGCGATAATTATTGAATGTTGATGACTGAAGAACAAATTATTTTTAGTAAAGAAAATTAAAATTCCATTCCACATTTTTATTTATGTATTGTAATGCATATACATAAGAAACAATTATTATTCACACATTGTAAAAGTAGCTTTGTGATTGATTGACTAGGATTTGTAGTAATTTGAAAAAGGTTTTTTTTTACATTGCATTTAAACCCAATTCTTTGGGGCTTATGATAAAGCCCCAAACTTTAAAGATTTACTTAAAATAACCAGTTGCTGTAAATTGTTTACCTACGGTAGTTTTTCTACAGTGTTGTAAATGTAAGCTTAATATAATTTACATCTTATGATGTTAAATGTTTTGAATATAATTTATTTGCAAAGAAAAATAATGACAATTTGTACACAAACATGATATGTGAATCCTAAAAGTTTAAGGATCTGAATATTCTGTTTCTGTTATTCTTTGGGTATAATGCATATCCTTTATTAGAACTACAGTATAAACTGTCATCAACGAAATTTTGTAAATATCTTTTTCATCTAAGTAATTAAAATAAGGTTATTGAAAAAATAATATGTCTTTAGTAGATTCTACTGATACTTTTTTCTTATTTTGAATCTATTTGATTGAATACCTAGTTTGTAGCTAAGAAAATAAATTTTACACTACACTAGTCAAGAGTTTTACTTATTAACCAAAACTAGCCAATATAAATAAATATATGAATAATATATCATCTTTCGATTTCACTAGACGGACACCATCCAGGTCTGACTTTGGACGGATCTTACTAAATATTTTACATTTACTTCAGTTGTTATTTCTTTCTTGGATTTACGTTTGTCTACAATAATTATTAACGCAAATACAAAAAAAAATATTGTAATAGTATATTTTAAAATTAAATTATCTGTTAATATGTACATTATATCGCAGATTATTTATTATATCCACTGACATTCACACAGCGCGCTCTAGCCTTAAACTTTAGCATAATAAACCTGTGATATTGGTACTAAACAATGGATAAACATTTATTTACTGTTTTTGTAAACAAAATACATATTATCCATAGAACCAGACCAATAAAAACTTCATACCGTTCAACCCGAAACCCTTGGTGTAGTAGCAGTGTCCCAACCATTTAACCAAATGGGTCGTCTAAAAATAGAGACCACACAACCTAGTCAAGGCTACCTGGCTGCTTTTTGCTATTAACAATTTAACAGCCCAAAGTAGTTTCTATTATGTCTTGGCCTAAAAGATTTATTATAATCCTTTAAAGTCCCATTGCTAGTCACAGGCCCCGCTCAGTATAGACAGCTAATTCAACCTGCAATGTAATGTTATATGCAAAGGGGAAAACAGCAGTGTCTTTCACTATGAGGTCAAAAAACAAGACCCCTGGATAACAGTAAAAAAAAGCTGGAAGGTACTGAACCCATTGATCGCCAGGAATCCATTCGCAATAGAAAACTTATTGTCTGGCGTCATTGGCAGTCAAAATGTTAAAGCTTTGGCTTTGACATTCTTAATTGTTCTTAGGCCGGCTCTACACTCGCATGCAAAGCAAGCAAACTACCTCAAATTGGAGTCAGATATCTACAATTAGTATAACAACATATCAACAAACGATATCAACACTCAATTAAGACCATCTATCCCAGCTAAAATACGCCTAGCAATTACATTGCGATATTTGGCTACTGGAGATAGTTTCGAAATGTAGCTCAGGCTGTCTGAACAAATCTTCCAATTAGGATGAAATTTTGTAGGTCGATAGAGCATTTTATGTGACGGCCAATCACCCTTATCTCAGAATTTGTGACGCTACAGAACCTTAGATAGTCGATCGAGAACGTATCCAGGCAGCTTGAAATCCCGCTTTTCGCCAGTCTCTCAATCTCGTGAACGGAAGTGATTTTGATAACTTTTTGCATATCAACGTGCGTCACATAAATTTGTAACAAGCATGGAGATAAAAGTTTGGTGGTACGTACAGCGGTTTGGCAGAAAAATGCAAAAATCTGTGTCCAGCCAGCTTGATTTTACGTATAAAACTTCTGGCTGGCACCTCATGAATCTCAATAACGGGAGCGTTTTCGAATATGGTTCCTTTACTAAGATTTAGTGACGGAATTTGTGACGCTAATAACGTTTGATTCACGGCGTTACATATAATGGTTTACGAGAAATCGTTAAAAAACTGAATGTGCGGAAACTTCAAATTCAAGCTGGCTGGACACATGTATCTCCGCTACCTGGTGATCTACGGCCTCTGAAATACGCTCAAATTTTAGTGACGGAGACGAAAATGATAACCTGAATTTGTGACGCAGAAACTTTCAGTAGTTTCAAAGATATTGATCATTTAATTTTTTCTATACAAACATTACAATGGGTTACCAATATTTAAGGTTTCATGTGGGACTTAGTATATTAAAACAAGATGTTTTAACAAGATTTTTATTTCAATAAAA
>PQWD01000403.1:0-24256 GCA_019425675.1 Leucinodes orbonalis
AGCACGAAGTTAGATATTATTTAACTAAAATAGGTAATTCACAGATATTACATAGTGCATTTAGTCCCAATTAAACCAAGAAAGCTGTTGCACAATATGTATCTTCTTTCTTCACTTAAGATAAACAACATTCAAATATATTAACTTTATAAAACCTACATATGTATACATACTTGTTTAGGTAATATTAAATAAAATAATGTATACTGTGTAGGATCACGTATTTTGAATGTTATAATTGCCAATCCCGGAGGTGAAATTGGTGTTGTTTAAACCGTGGATTGATCAAATGAATTTTGACGTATGGATTAAAAGTTAATAAGCAAATATCATGGGACACGCGATCGATATACCGAATAGAATAATGGATTGTAGACCATTCGTATTGTAATTTAAACATTGTTATTCTGGGGTTTTGCTCTCTCTCTCATCGACGTTTCGATTTCACGATGGGCTAGGTCTCCCGATTTTGCGCTAGGTATCCTGGTTCTTCGCTTTTCTCATCAATCCTCCACAATCCTCCTATCGCTTGCCAAGATGCGGTCGTTACTCCAGAACTCTTGTTCCAACTTCCGATTTTTTGTTCACGCCGGCCCGTAAGCCTGAAAAATTCGTAAAATCCTGAGTCTACGTGTACCTTAGCACTGTAGCTAGTGAAATTACTATGTATGAGAGACCTAAAATATTCGCCTCGGTCTGTCTGACCAGGCGGCATTGATGAAGAATAACTGTCTATCAGTTTGTGGTCTCCGTTAATCCGCTCTTTTATGGTTAGGCGTATCACTTACCATCAGTGAGCGTCCTGAGCACTTGATGGTAGACTCGATACTGGCTCGTCTAGTAGGTACCACCTCAGTGCCAGATATCGTCCCGTGAAATAAGAGTGCTATGCTAGTAAAACTGATGACTATTACTAACATTATCATCATCATCAGCTCATTAAACGTCCCCACCGAGGGGCACGAGCCTACCCTATAGGGTGATTAGGCCTTCGTCTCCACGCGGCCCCAGTGCGGGTTGGACGACATCACGCATAACCTTTGAATCTCTTCCAGGCATGCGCAGTTTCCTCACGATGTTTCCTTCACCATAAGAGCGGATAACGACGATATTTTTCAAATTTCGAAAACACATTGGTACGCAGCGGATTTGAACCTCAGCCCTTCCGTATAAGGCGACAGTCCACACCATTGAACCAGCGACGCTCTATCATTATTATCAATAATTTATCATAGTTTGAATAAAATGTTTGGTGATAACATTATATTTTATTAGGATAACAAATAAAATAAATAATAAAATATGTTATTAACTCTTATTAGAACACGGCGAAGCGTAACATATACCCACTTATATCCTTGAGGAAATTAATGTAGGAATCAAGTAATCAGCGTAACAAAAGTAATTCTAATTAGCGGCGCGCAAAAACAATATCAATATTGCTTCAGGGTTTCGCAACTAGGGATGGATATTGAAATAAATACTTTAATCACAGTTCAAGGAATTTACGATTCTTCCCCTGTTACACAAGTATGCTATACGTGACGACCCATTGGTGTTCGTTGAGGTCGCTGCAACACCAAGGTTCCGGTTCGATCCCCGGCAGTACAAACATTTGGTTGCATGAAACATGTCTGTTTTAATTCTGGGTGTTTCTATGTATAATATGTATGTATTTACAAAAAAAACATGTATATATGTATGTTTATCCGTGTTTATAACCCATAATAAAGGCTTAACGCTTAACTTGGGGACTAGATGGCGCTGTGTGAATGTCAGTGGATATATTATTTATTTATTATTATTATACGTCTCACACACAGATATATCAATAAGCGTAATTTCATAGCTCAACAGTAATAATTATAGCAATGAGCATAGTTAGCACAAGGCTCGGGAACCGGTAAATTTCCAAACCGTGTCATGCACTTGCCGCAAAACCTTTCATTTGGTTTCGTCCCGAAATCGTTGTGTTCAACCGGTTTTCAGGGAAAATTTCATATAGTTCTTGGATTGGTTGTGCAAGAAAAAACCTTACAAAACCCCCCCGCCCTTGTGATAGAGCCCGTGCTCGTCTATAAACTTAATAATGTTCTTAACCTTTCATTCAGTTCAAAGTAAAACGATTTAAACTGTACTAACAGCTATTTTTTTAATCGGTTCCGAGCCTTGGTAAGGTTACGGCCCAACTTCTCATTGTCTGACTCTGCGGTCGGCAGTGCCCTGCAGTGAGCGTTAACGAGTAGGCTTATGATGATAATAGTACAATGGCAAATAGGCTAGCCGATCTACTGACGATCGAGTTAAGCAACTATCGAATTTGGTGTAATAGTTGTAAAGTCGGTATTACACAAAAGCTCAACATTTTTATTATCAAGTACAGGACGTCACATCACCTGATGGTGATACGTCTGAGCGGCCATGATAGAGCAGTTTTGATAGACAGTTATATTATCCTGCATCAACGTCACACTGCGCCCGACACCCGACACAAACTGATGTTAGCTTTTATACCCGTATTTTCACTAGTAGTACTAACATCATGAGTATTTTTGTCAGTTCCAATTACCTGTTCCGCCGGCGCATCCCTATGCGAACGACGATTGAGTTTCGAGAAAACACTTGCCTATAGAAAATACGTTATTCCAACGGGAAACGGTCTACTCCATATGTCGTGGATAAATAAATAACGACTAACATTACGTTATTACAGGGACTTGACATGTAAGATATTCGACCTACATTATTATTTAATCTTTTTTTTTAATACTAGGAAGTTTGATTGTATAGCGTCTAGCACATTAGACCTAATGATTAGTTTGACATTAAGTACATATGACGTATAATATATATTTTCTCTGTCTACGATTAAATAATGAATAAATATCGCTGACATTCACACAGCGCCATCTAGCCCCAAACTAAGCATTCGCTAATATGGATGCTATACAAAGAATAAACAAATCTACATACTTATATACTTTTTTTTGTAAATACTTACATATTATACATAGAAAACACCCCGACCAATACAAACAGACAGATGCACATACATGTTTGTACTGCCAGGGATCGCACCCGAAACCCTTGGTGTAATAGCCGAAGTCTCAACCATTACACCAAATGGGTTTTAGACTTGGAACATGGTATTACAGTAAATGTTTTAACGTTGCCTTTTTGTCATTCTTATCATATTATACAAACAACCTACTTGAACCTGTGCTGTTTTGTAAAACCAATTCAAGAAATAATTTCCGTAATTACCGTTCATATACATTGACATGTTTGTATTTGTTGCGATAAATTTTATAATGTGTTTATAATGTTCGAGTACATTGAATCATCAGTGACATTCGAGCCGTTGTTCCAAATCACTTGTTTAATGTATCCCATTATTGTAATATCATTTTTAGTCGCAATTTTCTTGAAAAATGTTTCAACTGTCATAAAATCGGTATGTTACTATTTTTATTGAATCTATTCGAATCGAATGATCCTTATTCTGCATATAGAGAGTTTGGAGAATTCCAAATTTATCATCAACACATAACCGTGTGTGGCTCATTGGTGTGGACTGTAGCCTTCCGATCTGACGTGCATGTTCAAATCCCACCACGCACCAATGTCTTTTCGAATTTTCGAAATTATAAGTACGTTTATCCGATGCCCTTAGTACAGTGAAGAAAAACATCGTGAGGTAACCAGCGCATGCCTACAAAGAAATTCAAAGGTTTTGCGTGAAGTCGTCCAACCCGCACTGGGCCCGCGTGGACCACTAAGGCATATACACCCTTTACGGCTCGTATAATGGACGTATAATGAGCTGGTGATGATAACTTCCAACTTCCCGCACACAATAGCTAAGGACATCGGCCGTAACAGGCTGGCTCGTTTCGGGTAATATTCGAGACAAAGTACGGAAATATCTTTATTTTCAGACAATCTGATGGTTCAGGTGATTTATTTTGTTAACCTTTATTAACAGTTATTATTCTTCATCAAATCCGCACTGCGCCCGATATCATCATCAATACTTATGCCCGGTAATTTAACTAGCTATAGTGCCCTCATTCCGAAATAAAGAACAGCAAAACACTTCTATTTGACGGGACGATGTCTAGCACAGCACTGTCTGGACTTAATACCGAGTCTTGGTAGACTCGGTCATGGTAGTCTGACCTGGTGGTCCAGGTCAGATGAGTCACATGCTCGTCATACCTTCTACCTGCATGCCAAATTTCAGCCCGATCCGTCAAGTGGTTTGGCGTGGCGTTGATAGTTCATAACGAGATCATATTTAAGATAATTTCAAATAAATTCCGACCATAGGCTTCTTGGTGGGTTTCTAGGACCTCATCTGTAAGAGAACCTATTTTTTTGTAAAATAAATAAAAGCCGTAACATTTCAGGGACCGTTTGTCGTCACAATGAAGTCATGTGAGTTATGTCCTACACCACAAAAGCCCTACGAGGTGCCACGGGGTATCCTCATTGACGTGGAAATGTTTAACAACAGTAGTATACGTGGCAACATCACAATAAAAAGCAGTGCAGGAAAGAACATTTGGGTATGTATATAAATTTATTTATCACATACGTTAATAATACTGTGAGCGTCGGTGGCTCAATGGTGTGGACTGGTGACCTCCTACCGGGAGGGCTGAGTTCAAATTCCGCGAAATCGTGAGGAAATCTGCGCACGCCTGCGAAAAGACTCAAAAAGATTGTGCGTGAAGTCGTCCAACCCACACTGGGCCTGCGTGGACGACTAAGGCCTAAACTCCTATACGGGTAGGCTCGTGCCCCTCGTGGGGACGTTCAAGGCCTGATGATGATGAAATACGTTAATTTGCGTTTTGAAACCACACGTCTTATTCGCAGTTCACACTGCAAAGCTGTGTGATCCACTGCTTCTTTCAAAATACAATCTGGGAATCTTTGAATCAAGAGTGAATAGTATTTTATAGATAAAATACTATTCACTCTTGATTCTGTTTGCTTTCAGAGCAAGCTCACCTAGAGGTGAGCTTGCTCTGAAAGCAAACCTGCGAAAAGATCTTAAATAATGATAATAGCATAAGTGGCTCATTGGTGCGATCTGTTGGAGGAAAAGGAAAACATCGCGAGGAAACCTGCGCACGCCTACGAAGAGATAGGTAGATAGACTCTTTATTGCTCACAATGAATTAAATACAAACATAAAAACCAATACAGTGGGCAAAGGCGGCCTTATCGCTACAAGCGATCTCTTCCAGGCAACCTTAGGATAAAGAAGACGAAAATTAATAAGGTAGTGGGCAAGAAAAATAGGAAAACAAATAATATATGAGATGTCAATATTAATACATATTTACTAAATATAAAAAAAGAAGAAAATCCATAGTATATAATATTAAATATGAAAGTATCTCGTCTGTCTGTTTGTTACGCTTTCACGCCAAAACGGCTGAACGGATTTTATTGAAACTTGGTATGTTGATAGTAGGTAACCTAGAATAGTTTTAGGCTATAAATTAGTTACATAATACCACAAGTCAATTTAAAAATGTGTTTTTTTTCATTTAGATAATCAGTTATTGAATAATACATTTTGTTAATAAGAAAATTAAAGAATTTATTTTTAAATTCTTGATAAGGCAGAATTTTAATCGTTGCTGGCATTTTATTGAAAAACCGTTCTGCCATACAATTGACATTTTTAGAATAAAGTGTTAGTCTTTGGGGTGGGACTACTAAATCGTTTTCTTTTCTGCCTCTATACCCCGGGTATTTTTAGATTCGAACAAAGCTCTATGTTTGTATACAAATATTCCCATTTCGAATATATATAGACAGGGAGTTTTTTGGTAAATAGCCATTAAAGAAATCAATTCAACATAAAAATCTTAGTAACAAAATTAACAATTATTGAAAATGTAAATACTAAATGAAATATAATATATATTTAACAAAATCGAAAAGTACGTCTGACCGAGGCAGGGTTCCAAAACACTGGCAGCATTCCCGCGCTGAATAGCAATGCTTATTCTTTGACCAAGGAAGCTGCCGGCTCTGGAGTCCCCTGTAGCCTCAGTCAAACGTACTGACAGATCTTTTGAAAATTTTGGCCTCGTTTGCCCATGGACCCATGGTCTCAATCGCTACCGGCACAAAAATATATTGTTACCGATATCCTTATATTTTCGGAATTTAGAATTTTCTGCTGCCGTAGCAGCTGCCGCTGGTTACGAGAGGTACCATCGATGTGACAAGGTGCCAGAGTGTCTACACAAGTGGCATCCCATACTAGGCACTTACCCATTTTCCAAGGATAAGGGTCATCCCATCCGGTCTCTTGCCATCGTTACGCAAGACCCCGCTAGGCTCTAGTAAACAGGGGACATAGGCACTAGAAAGAGCACGGCGGATAATGTTATTAACAGCAGCATGTCTTGAGATGCGACCAGCGCTTCTCTGGCAAGAAAGGCCATGATGTGCCAGGGAATCAACCCATGCACCGCAGCAGCAGCGGTGAGGCTCGTTTAATTTTGTGCCAAGCCTTAGACCAACTGCTATAGATAGTGTGGTGTTATCGAGTAGGGTGCCAATATTATAGGATGGGTAAGCGCAAAGCCAATGGTTTGACTCTTTTTGATAAGCGGGACTTATCTGCGGTAGTTATGCAGCGTTCTAGCAACTTGTTATAGACATCTTTGCAAAGCGGATGGTCCCACAGACGCTGGGAATGTGTAGATATGGGAAAGTCCTCATTGCATATGAAAGACCATGCCGTTTTAGCTTCAACAAGACGTGAAACCTCAAAGGTGCAACCCATCAATGGGTTAAGCATTTTCCTGACCAAAAGGCTTGAGGCATGTGTAGAAGACAAAAAAGCTGGTAAAGATATAGCGGACATTTTTCTAACTCCAATCCCACCAAAACGGATCGGAAGAGAAGCCTGTTGCCACGCAAGATCATCCATTTGCAATTGAGAACGTTACAAATAGTTTTTTTGAAGTACATATGTAAATTTTGGTATGAACAAACAAAATTTTATAATATGATAAGCCATGTGAGCATTGATTTCAAATAACAGTTTGGTGCACTCGTTAAATTAATTAATTTGTTTATCAACAAAATTAGGAGTGAGTCGGAGGGATGGGGGCACCAAGAACACAAAGGGAATCTTCATTTATTATTTTTATATCAGGGGCTGCAAGTTTGAAATCCGAAATAATATGGGACAGCGATTTGGATTTATATTTTTATTTGAAAATAGCTCACATTTGGACAGATTTAATTCCAAGCCAATATTTCCAAATGATGTTTTTAGTGATATTAAATCAGATAAGACTGTAGAAACATCACCAGCTAAAGTACCATCGTGCAGCTCCTTTTAAATCTCCATCGTTAAATTTATTTTCGATCAATTTAATTTTGTTAACTTTGTCATTTCTGTACCTGTATTCATTGTTTTGTCAATCAATTTTGCCATCCCGAATTTAACGCGGGCGAAGCCGCGGGCAAAAGCTAGACTTATATAAATACACAAGTCTAATAAATATAAACAAATACATCCTCATAAAAATACATACTAATCTATAAAAATAATTCTAGTGTCCAATAAATGCTGGTGGAGTCTGTTCTTAAATGTCAGTACCGATTTTGCATGACGAATATCAGGCGGCAACCTGTTCCACAAAGTTGTAGCTCCTACTGTAAAGGAGTCTTTGAAATACCCAGAATTAGTGAACGGAGTTCTCAGCACATTATCAGACTTAGACCTAATATCAAGAAATTGGAAACAATCTTTCAGATAGGAAGGGGATCGAGGGTCATACAGAAACTTATAAACAAGAGTCAACACATGTTCTTCACGGCGTTGTCGTATAGGTAGCCAGACAAGCTTACGCCTAAATTCAGACACATGGTCAAACTTGCGTAAGCCAAAGATATATCTAATGCATAGGTATTGCAAATTATTTTACTTTAATTATAACGTTTGATAACACTTACAATAATTAAAGATAATACATCTAAAAATTTTACTCTCACTTATCAAATCTCTCACAAAACTCCAAGCAAGCATTGTCGATACAATATATCCTTCCATTCATCAGCAAACAAATCACACTCTGAGAACCCATCCAGTAGGGAGTTCAACAAACTGAGGACCCTAGGTACCGGTGATTGTGCATGAGATACTGTCCGACAAGAAGGCTCTGCCAGTAACTTATGGCGTCTACTTCTGTAGTAATTGTTTGGGGTAAATAATTTACACAGTTCCTCATGTAAGTCAATAGAATCAACCATCCCTCTCAGAATTTTTAGAGCCAAAACTATCATATTCAACTTTCGCCTCACTTCAAGCGAGTTGTACCCCAAACATCCTATCATCTTGTATAAATATCTAAGGAATGCTTTCTGTATTTTCCCAATAACTAACGTGTAAGAAACCTCGTGGGGACTCCACACACAAGCAGCTGCCTTCACTTTACTTCGTACTAATGCGCCAAAAAGGAGCTTTATTACATACATTCTGAAGTCACGAGAATTTCGAAGTATAAAGCCTAATCGTTTGAAGGACTCGGTAGCTAATGCTACAATATGACAGTTAAATTTAGTTCACTATCGAATGTTACTCCCAAATCCTTTACACTAGATTGTCTCTGAACGATGAGGTCATCTAAAGTGTAATTAAATATTATAGGTTGCCTTATCTGACCAAAAGTCACAACACAACACTTGCCAAGATTATAAGAGATAGCCACACCGTTGAATAAAAAGTGGAGGAATATCTGCATAAACTATTTTAGATATCTGTTTAAAGCCGCCTACGATAATCGCTTGCGATTTATTGGGGTTGACTGATAAACCATGAGAAAGACTCCAATCACAGACGATAGCAAGGCTAGTATTCATTATAGCAATTAGGGACTCAATGTTACTCAGGGAGGCATGAGAATATGTTTGTAGGTCATCAGCATACAAATGTAACTTACACGTAAGGAGAGGAGTTAGAAAATTTATGAAAATAGAAAAAAGGAAAGGAGAGAGAACCCCACCCTGAGGCACACCAGCAGATAAATTGCAAAAATCTGACATTTTATCACCACCCCGCACACATTGCCGTCTTCAAACTAGATAACTCCTAAACCACTCAACCGTTGAATCAGAAATGAACACTGACTTTAACATTGCTAAAAGCACATTATAGTCCACAGTGTTGAAGGTGTTTGAGAAATCAAGGAGTACCAAAGCTGTCAGTTCTTGTTGAGACATGGCATGCCGGATGTCATCAGATGTGTAGTACTATGCCCGGCGGAATCCAGACTGAATATCACTAAGAATATTAAAAGAATTTACAAATACACTGGCTTGTTGAAGAACAAGACGCTCTAAAATCTTAGAATGAAATGGAAAAATTGAAATAGCCTAAAATGAGAAGATAACGAAGGGTTAGTGCACTTGGGATAGAATAACAATAGCTTGGTGCCACAACCAGGAAAACTACCAATGTCAAGGAAGAAGAAAAATGTGGCAAAGAATGGGAATAAGAACTTCAGATCCCATTAAAATCATCTTTCTATTAATACAATCTATGCCTTCGGCATTTGATCTCATAGCTTGAATGTTGAGCTCCACATCACGCTCTGACACTGGTTTAAACACAAAGCTTTGAAGAGATTCAAAGGTTGTGCGTTAAGTTGGCTAATTCACACTGGGCCGCGAGGACAATTAAGGCCTTTAAACCTATACGATTAGGTTCGTGCCCCTCAGTGGGACGTATAATTAGCTGATGATGATGTAGGGCAGAGTCCTGCCACACAGCATGAGTTTAGGGAGACATGGCCATAACCCTGTACCCGGGCTCAATGCTGAAATAGTTTTAACGATTACATGCCCGTGGAAGGAGCGACCAAGGGCTTGATGTGCCTTCCGAATAACAAAACATATTATTTTATTCCAAGGGTTGATACGAGTATATGTAATAGGTTACTGACCCTCTTTTGACACCAAAACTTCTGAAAGTTAAATATAAAGCGGCGTTTTAAATAACAATACCACGTGCTTATTTCCAGATTAAAGCACATATTTACCGTTTTGAAGACAGCCGATGGCAGATCATGCACATGATGAACAGCAATGGCTGCCGAGGAGTCGTTGTCAGAAGCATCATTTGCATTGAACATGAAATATGACGTTAACAAATGTTCCTTGCCAAAGGTTGTGTGTTTCAAAAACAATTATGTATTATGATTTCAAGCAAAATATATCTCACCAAAACATTTGTAAAAAACTAGCCAAGTCTCAATGGAGCTGCTTTTTATTGAAAAAGTAATGAAATCCAGCATAGTCGAGCCAAATCTAAGGTTCCTTTTGCGATTTCTTAAAATTATAATAATAATGATTCATTTCAGATTCATCTTACGATTAGACTTCATGCCATCGTCGGTGGCCTTGGTGTGGTCGTTGACTTTCGATCTGGAGAGTGCAGGTTCAAATCCTGCCAGGTACATACCGATGTCTTTTCGAACTTTCGGAATTATATGTACGTTTATCCGACGCTCTTACGGTGAAGGAAAAAACATCGTGAGACAACCTTCGCAAGCCTGCGAAGAGATTTAAAGAAGTGTGTGAGGTCGACTAATTTACACCCTTTATGGGTAGGCTCGTGCTCCTCGGTGGGACGTCTAATGATCTGATGACGATAGTTCATGTTGGGTGACTTTGTAACCCTTACCACGTATCGTGTCGTAGCCAACTTCTAACCGGAACACCACATAAGTCGTCAGGTAATTTGGTGTTCATCTATTTTGTTTTAGGGCAAGTACAGTTTCGACAATCTGGACTTCAACAAACTGGAGCACATGTGGTCTACCAATCGGGAATATGGCACATATCGGACCTTGATTGAAGTAATCAAACCATCAAAGACTGTAGTCTGCTTCCAATACGAGACCTGGGTGCAACCACCAAAGACTAAAGGAAAAGGATAAGAAATATTCTTGATGTTACGACAGGATTTCCTGAGCAAGACTGGGCCTCAATCGCTTTTTTTCCTGTTAAACTAGCAATGCTTTTCAGATTTTACATAGTGACTTATATTTCAAGTAACAGCTGTAGGATTTGAACCCACAATCACCCGTGGGATTGTAACCAACGAACACTATATTAAGCTGCAAATCAAACAATAAACGTAGGCTTTGGCCACGAAGGTATATGCCAACCATAGATATCATCACAGCCCGCTTCCTTATAGAGTACTGTAAGTTTTGTATGTAGGTAATAAACAAAATGTTTCGATTGTGTGTTGTGTCTGTGGTAAAGAAGTAAATATTAAAGGTTATAAAATGTCTTCTACAGTTACACCGCTTTTACTTCTCCCTTAATGTGAAAAATTGTGTTTATTATTTTACGAGCTAAGCTCTTGAATCGAATATATCATTAAACATACTTTTATTTATGGAATTCTTATATACAGTATTCGCCATTTTGTAGTAGCTGAGAACACGCCAGATTAAATCACACACACACGCACGCACGCACATACAAGCACACACACACGCACGCACACAAACACTCACACACATCCACATACAAAACAAACGTTCGCCTACACGCAGATATACACGCGCGGGTTGCGCACGCACTTCACCCTACATTATAACACCGCAAATATTTTCGAATTATAATCAAAAAATACATTTAATATTGTGTCCACAGCACAATATTCTTATTATTCACATGACTAAATTGTTCACAGAGTATTTTCATTTCGTTTGAGAGGACTGCAGAAATATTCAAAGGCAGTGCTCGTTTCATTTGTGTTTCTCAACTATACTAAATATGTGAAAAAAACTCAGCGGTTCCAGCGGCCCAGTGGAATTCTAAATAAGTAAACGGACGTTTTCTATTCTGCAGTTGGCAAGTGCAGCATGTAAATAATAAGTGAGGCGGTGCAGCGCAAATAGAATTAATGATACGCTTGGATACTTTGTTGTGGATAGAACATATTTTTGTGACCACCGCTTCGAGCTTGGGTATACCTATATACGAGTATACTAATATTATAAAATCGAAGAGTTTGTTTGTTTATTTGAACGCGCTAATCTCATGAACTACTTACTGGTCTGCTTTGAAAAAGTCTTTTAGTGCAAAGCTTATTTGTCAAAGAAGGCTATAGATATCACCTAGTAAATACTCACTATCATGTGGCTGCAAATATTTTAATTAAAATCTTACTACTTAAAGGACCAAAGTTAATCTAACCTTTAACCAATTGGTAGACACGATGCCACCTTTGTAAAGATGGCTTGATTCCTATGAGTATGATAGGACCACATACTTTTGTAACAAATAGCAATTTCCAATAACCAATTCTGAATTCACAACACCTCTTAGCCATGGCGACTGATCACTAGAAAACCGGTCGTAAAATCCAGTCAAAAGACTCAATCGTTAAGCAAATAAAGCTCTTAAAAAGAACGCTATCAGATGTACAATGTGACCAATAAATTTCCACATTATCACGTAAATAAATCCAAAAAGTTGGTCCGACCGATAAATCCAATTTAAAATTAATGCAGCGCATTTAAACTCGGGAAGTTGCAGAAGTTCTTTGTGATAAAATTTAAACGGATTCAGACTGCATCGATGGCGCACTTAAAGAAAGAAAACAATACGATTTGGGATATTGGGTTAAGAAATTTATTTATTTATTTATTAAGGAAACAAACAACTTTCTTACAATTCATAGGTACAAAATATTTTATATGGTAACACATTAGCCTTCTTAAAGTTTCCAAAGACGAATTGTACATGTAATACGCTTAAGATATACTAGAGACAGGTGCCAAACAAAAAGTTATTTGTTATAATAACAACAAAAAATATTTGAGAACAACAAAATAAATATAATAATTATTTTACAAGCCTGATGGAACGGCGGAAACGAGCTATCTTCTCATTGAAGATATCAACATGAGAATAAGTTACATTATATTTATTAGTGGCTCTTACAATGAAACTATTCTGCCTATTATTTCTTTTACAAAGATGAGTTGTGAAAGTTGTTTTATTACGCGCCTGAAACCGTAAATTTTATAAAGAAAATCCTTTGAACTATCGTTCAGAATACTTTAATGTTAACCCAGGGCAAAGAAAGTTGCCCATACTACCTGCATCGTATTTGTTGTTTTTGTCTTTAAGTGAACGAGTTGGTGATTTCGGTCACCTGGTGGTAAGTGATATGCCTAATCACAACAGATGTAGGGTTGAAGGAAATTAATAATTAGGTTGTCCTTAATATCAGTCAACACTGCTCTGTACCCGTCACCCGAGACGAAAGATTTTTTATTTAATTTAGGTAGATTTCCAGTTTCAAAAGACACTATATTCAAGTATAACAATATGATAAGAGTATAATAAGTTTAAAGAATATTTATTTTCTCATTAAAAACCATACAGTCACTTACGAAATTAATACACTAAGTGGGTACATACACATTTCATTCAATAGAAACCGAACAAAAGTCGATACCTATACTTACACAAACATTTCATACAAAAGCACAGATCGTGGATCAAATATTTTGTATAAAGTTTCCTACTATAGTGTTCACCCGCGGCAGGGTAAAACCACACAAATAAGCAGTTATTACTATCCGCGATCCGCGAACATGCAATCCACCGGGTCCCCGCAAATCGCACACTGCAATAACAATTAGAACAGACAGCCTTGCCGTTCCAACCGATACACATCATGCGACCCGCAAGGAGTCCGCAGATCGCAAAATGTACTCGCCGGGTGCGTTATGTATGTAGTAAACCGCGCCGGCGATGCTCACTACGAGCTAGTAGTAGTTATGCGCGGGAGCAAGCAGACCGCTAGCGGCCCGCGGTACGCTGCTCCCATAAAAGGTTGTAACCAGCGAATTTTAAGCGGTAATTCCATGCATTAATAAATACTATTTTAAAATATATATTTATATATATTTTTAACTATTGTTATAATAAAATATTGTTATAAGCCTACCTATTTAAATATTTAGAAAGTCATCTCATGGATAATGTTGCAGATTCCCGAAAAATGTGTTCCTTGAGTTTTGTTTTGAACAAACTTAGAGATTGAGAATTCTTTATAGTTTCAGGTAGTTAGTTATACAGTTGTGCTCCCTCAAAAGTTATAATTTTTTGGCCATATTTAGTTCTTGGTTAGTAGTAAAAAACACTTCTTAGGTCTTCTTTGGCTATATTTTGGGATGTCTGAATTGAGTGTAAATTTTACTTTAGAATTAATTTTGTTATGTATTATTTTATGTATAAGCATTAAAGTTTGGAAGAGGAACAATTGATCGATATTCAAAATTTTTGTGTCTATATATTTTGTCTGTATTAGTACGGTAGTTGTAATTAAACAAGGTTTTAATTATTTTGTTTTGGAGTGTTTGGATTTCCTTAAGTTTTGTTTTTGATGCAAGCCCCCATATTTCAATTAAATAGTTAAGATGGGATTTTACATATGAGTTATACAATAACAGGCGAACTTTTCGTGGGAAGCAGCCAACACTATTTCTGATGCAGCCAAGAAATGAGGAGAGTTTAGACTTTATATTATTGATTACACAATACAATACTAATTACAAATCTCCACATGTGAGTAATCAGTATACAAAAGTCATATTGAAGTTACCACGTTTTTTTCAAAGTACGATTTTGCCATTAATTTGTCTTTTTATCGAGTTATTTGGAAAAAGTACGACTACTACGAACTAGAAATATTTAATGCTTGTAGTTAGTATTCGTGGGTGCTACATTTAAGGACGTTAGTCTTTTATACATCATTATTAATATCAGTCTTCTTCTTCTTCGAATTAACAGTTCAGATATCCTTCCCAAAACTTGGCCACAGCTATAACGCTATCGAACGCTACCTTCAAGCCCTGCATATATAAGTATGAAGTATATTTTAATTGAATTAGTGAGTAATATTTATGCCCTATATTTTCCTTTGATCCTTAACTCAACGTTCAATAAGTGTAAATATATTCATGTACAGTGTGTTTAAGTAGTAGGTAACCTCAGAAGACCAGCGTCATGGTGTATTCATGTTTATGGCACATGCTGTATGGAATACCTTTTCTGTGTCATTAAATTTAGGTTTTTTTATCCTTTATAGGCAGACATTTGATCGCCATCTCACCTGATGGTAAGTGATGATGCGGCCGAGGATGGATCATGCCTGCCTAGAAACAGTGAATAGGCTCACTCTTGCCTTGAAGACGGCCAGGTTGTAATGATCAGGAAACACATAAGTAGGCAAAGAGTTCCATTCCTTTGCGGTACGCATTAGGAACGAGGCACCATAGCGGGCGGTGCGGATGTGTGGAATGTCTACCACGTAAGGATGGAACGCTCGCCTCCATCTTGTATCCCGATGGTGAAAAGGGGCTGGTGGAATTAACTCTTGTAATTCCATTGTTTTTAAGATAAAGAAAATTCTTGTATTTTTCCACAGATATAAACATTTCAACATATTTTTATAGTATCATCATCAGCTCATTAAACGTCCCCACCGAGGGCACGAGCTACCCGTATAGGGTGATTAGGCTTATCGTCACCGCGGCCCAGTGCGGATTGGACGACTTCACACACAACCTTCGAATCTCTTCGCAGGCGTGCATGAAGGTTTCCTCACGATGTTTTCCTTCACCGTAAGATTTTTATAGTATCCTTTCCGAATCTCTCTTGCATCGAATCCCTTGTTTTTAATTAAAAAATTACATCGTTTGAAAATCAAACACCGTCATAAGAAAGTGTATGCAAGCAAACATGCATGCCAGCAAATATGTTTTGTTTGGCTTATTCCATAAAATACATTTTGCATTATTTGTAACCTTGTTATTTCATAAAAGGTATTTTGTTTAACCTTTTATAATATATGTAGGTACAATGGAATCGTCAATGTCTGGCGCACGCATGGACGACTGCAGTGATAAATGACAGACGCGCCTCTTCGGTGGGCGGGGGCGGGAGTACCATGGTTTACCCTTTAAACCAGGATATATTTTCAGCTCGGAAAGAGTTACATACTGGAAGCGTCCAAAACAGTTACTACTTTTTGAGTGAGCCTACAAGCTAAGATTGGCTAGTCACTAAATACATTCGTATAAAAATACGGACGGAGTCTCGCTAATAACAAAAGTGAGTCATAATTCGGACAGTTTTTGTAAGAAAAACTACAAAATATTAAGACATTAGCGTGCATATGTCACCAGAGCCATAGATTATGTTAGAAAATAATCTAAAAAAGAGCAGAGTTTGTGTTCTGAAATGGTGCAATATCCGCACTGAACAAAGGAAAACAATCCAGGAATTACTTAGGATCATAAATTAACAATTCCGTATTTTTAGTATAAAACGCTAAAATCATATACAAAAAAAATACGAAAATGAATTTTCACATGACGATGCTCTAACGGTGAAGGATAACATCATGAGGAAACCCGCGCATGCCTGCAGAGATTCAAAGGTTGTGCGTGATGTCGTCCAACCCGTAATGGGCCCGCGTGGAGTTGGACCAGGCCTAATCACCATATACGGGTAGGCTCGTGCCCCTCGGTGGGCACGTTTAATGAGCTGATGATGATGATGCTCTAAGTACATAAGTTGTTGTCTGCTCGTAACCAAAGTTCAGTAATTAAACAGTAAATTTTGGATCTTTTCACCGATGAAAGACTCGGAAGAAATTTTCTTCATGAGGTTATCTTCAATGCATCATCTTGGACAGAAGTTCGTGTCAAAGATTAGAGAGTGCTACCTACCACAAATTCTTCTTAATTTTTAGTTCCTAAACCGTTTCTGAAGCCATGTGGAGTGAGATTTTTATAAGCCATCTGTACATATAATATATCAAAGGATGAAAGAAAAAGCCATGCCTAATGCCGTTATTATTATATTTTCAATTATTTTACAAAAACAATAATACATTCCTTACAAGTCATTAATTGTTAAAAACAATCGATTTTGTCTCCTTTTTTCCCTAAAAACTCATAAACAACAGTCACCACGTCCCAAGCGATTAAAATGTCACAAATCAAAGTCAATTCTGATCAGATTACTACGCGTTACTGCCAATATTTTGCGGCATTTCGCCACCAGGGGGTGCGGAGTCGGGTCACACGGCGTTTGACCAATTAAGCTATTGGTTATAATGTCCAACGAACAGCTCATTTGGTAGCTTGTTGAGTACCTACTAAATTAGTAAGCGACCGACTTGGTTTTAAGGTAGCTATTTTGTAACGTTACTTTAATTTGGTTGTGCAAAAACTAATGGACCGTGATTTCATCTTAAACGTTGCGATTTCAAGTCGTCGGTGTACTAATTTAATTGACTCTAATGAAACGTTTCATTATTATTTTTAATATAGTTACCACACGATTTTAAACGATTTTGTTTCTTTCTAACTAGAAAGAAAAAAGAAAACAATTATTAATTCAATGCACAGCAACACAATCACATTTACCATATCACAATAAACAAACAAGCAATAAAAAAACACTAAGAACACAGAAACAACATGTGCTACGATCCCTGAATCAAACGGACTCACCACTAATCAGGTACTGTTGTTAGCCGCTGATGGCTTTCAGCCTTAAAAATTAGACAATGATGTAATGGAGAGGGACTCGAACTATTTAACCTAATGTTCAATGAATTTTATATTAAAAAATAATTTCAAATATGTATTTAAATTTCAGTTTAGTTAAATCACGTAATCAGTCGTCTAGTCGTCGTAGAGGGCACTGTAGCTAGTGAAATTACCGGGTATAAGAGATCTAACATCTGTTGTCTCTAGGATCCGGCACAGTGTGGCATTGACCGAGAATAATAATAATAATAATGGTCAATAATGATAGACAGGTATTATTCCTTCAATCACTTACCATCAGGTGAGGTCCTAACTGTCCAGTACACTAATAACATAAAAAAACCACACACACGCCAGAGTCAAATATTCAACGGTCATTTTGCAATCATCCAAATTGATGCTCACAGAATGTCAATGTAAATGATGGGCTTGATGCGATGCACACGGATGCACACGCCATTAAACTGGCCGTGTCGAGAAAATTACCGTCAAACATATTGTATTTTTTTTGGGGGTCGATGTCACTCGTGTCCGTAGGTTTACCCTCGTACACGTGATCCCCAGGTGATGCAAACGGGTGGCACATTTCTACGTGGTAGAACCACGCAACGGTTCCCTCCGTCGCACGCTTTGGGTTGGCTCGACCGCTGAAATACCACGACCTCACGGAAGACCGGTGTGAACTTTAGTGTTGAGTTTCATCGCGTGAGTGGGGCTATCGGTCACCCATCCCCCCATCCCTAAAATGAGATCGCGTTTAAAGAGACATTGACCCCAGGGTACCAACTTATGGAATCAGTAACCATCAGAAACGCTTCCGGAACGATATGACATGGCGTCTTTCAAAAAGAGAGCGTATTCTTATATAAAGGGCCGGCAACGCATCCCTGCGGTGACACTTTCCATCAGGTGAGCCGCATGCTCGTTTGCCTCCCTGATTTATAAAAAAATGCTTTTATGATATCAAGCGATTCTTATTTTCTTGGGATAAAAAACTTTAAGGGATGCGGAAATAGCCCACCGAGATGAGTTTGGGCAAGTTAGTAGGTCGCTTTAGGCATGATCGTAAGGCATTACATCCTACATGTTAAAAAACTTAACCCTTGTCATACGGGTGAAAATAGTACCTACAGTTTAAGGGTGATTCAACACAGTATTGTTAGTGTTTCTGATTAGTATTGTTATTTTCATTTTTAGTTTTTTATCACATGTGTTGTTATTCTAATGTTTATCAATGTTGTGTACGCCTATAAAGGGTATATGTACCAGACCTTAACCTTTAACTAAATGTTGTCCAATGTTGTGTATTTATACTGTCGGTGTACCTTTTTAAATAAATAAATAAACATTTTAATTACAAATAGTAACAGGACAATGTTATCTGAAATTGTTTTCCAATAACATATATAGATCCACGTGCCCCACTAAGGCGCCATTGTACACAAGATATCCCGGATATTGACGTTAGCGAGATTAGTGCAGCACTGGAGCAACTTAGAAATGGGAAGGCCCCGGGTGATGACGGTATTACGACAGAGCTCCTAAAAGCCGGTGGACAGCCTGTCCTTAGGGCATTAGTTGAGCTCTTTAATGCCGTCATCCACCAGGGAACTACACCGGAGGCGTGGTCCAGAAGCGTCGTCGTCTTATTCTTCAAGAAGGGTGATAAAACTCTCTTGAAGAATTATAGACCGATAGCGCTTCTGAGCCACGTCTATAAGTTGTTTTCCAGAGTTGTAGCGAACCGTCTCGCCATAAGACTCGACGAATTCCAACCACCGGAGCAGGCTGGGTTTCGAAAAGGCTACAGCACCGTGGACCACATCCATACTGTTCGGCAGCTTATACAGAAGACCGAAGAGTATAACCAGCCGCTGTGTATGGCATTTGTGGACTACGAGAAAGCCTTCGACTCCATTGAAACCTGGGCTGTTCTGGAGGCTCTGCAGCGATGCGGTATCGACTGGCGATATATCGAGGTGATGAAGTGTCTCTCCAACGCAGCGACGATGACCGTTCAGATCCAAGACCAGCGGACAAGACCCATCCAATTGCGTCGTGGTGTGAGACAGGGGGATGTTATATCCCCGAAACTGTTTACAAACGCATTGGAGGATGTCTTCAAGACCCTGGACTGGTCTGAACGAGGCGTCAACGTCAATGGAGAGTATATTTCTCATCTGCGCTTTGCTGACGATATCGTCATCGTGCAGAGTCATCGGAAGAGCTTGCTGAGATGTTGAATAGCCTAAATGAATCCTCCCGACGAGTTGGGCTTGGCATGAATTTGGACAAGACGAAAGTCATGTTCAATGACCATGTCATGCCAAACCGATATGCGTCGATGGCATCCTTCTCGAAGTTGTGCAAGAATACGTTTACTTGGGCCAAACCATCCAACTTGGCCGGCACAATTTCGAGAGGGAAGCTAGTAGGAGGATTCAGTTGGGCTGGGCGGCATTCGGCAAGTTACGTCAGGTCTTCACGTCGACGATTCCGCAATGCTTAAAGACAAAAGTCTTTGAGCAATGCGTCCTACCCGTACTTACATACGCAGCTGAGACATGGACACTGACTGCGGGATTGGTTCACAAGTTCAAAGTCACTCAACGCGCAATGGAGCGAGCTATGCTCGGGGGTCTCTCTTAGGGATAAGATCAGAAATGATTTAATCCGTAAGAGAACTAAAGTTACCGACATAGCCCGCCGGATCAGCAAGTTGAAGTGGCAATGGGCTGGTCACGTATGTCGCAGAACTGATGGCCGTTGGAGCAGACGAGTTCTGGAGTGGAGACCGCGTCTCGGCAAGCGTAGCGTAGGACGCCCTCCGGCCCGATGGACCGACGACTTGAGAAAGGTCGCTGGTGGAGGCTGGATGAGGAAAGCGGAGGACCGGGATATCTGGCGCGAAATGGGGGAGACCTATGTCCAGCAGTGGACTGCGATAGGTTGAATAGGAACATATATTTCTGATTGTAATAATCAAAAGCTCCTTTTGTTGGTTAGGTAACATTAAAATATTCAGTAGAGGCTTTTGAATATGACTAAAATAAACAGTGCACAAAGCCAAAGGCTAACAATTGCTCTACACATTTGCTTTTGACTTAATTTCAATTAAAATTTTACATTAATTATTATTTCACATTGTTTTACTACAAAACCTACGGCTTCGCTCGCGTTAAGTAGGTAGTATTATTTTGCATCCCCTATTTTAACCACTCTGAAGTGGATTTTATAAAAAATCTTTCTCGGGGGATTCCTATGTCATAGTAGTTTTGCATGCAAAGTCTCAGTCCGATCGGTTTATAATTGACAAAGTTACATACAAACTTTCAACCCCTATTTTATCCTCTTGGGGGTAGAATAATTAAACAAAAATCAAAAAAAATAATAATAATAATAAACAAAATCCTTTCTTAGCGGATGTCTACGTCATACCATCTACCTACATGATAAATTTCACATCGATCCTTCCAATGGTTTGGGCTATGCGTTGGTCAGTCGGTCACATTTGAGTTATATATATTTAGATTTCTTATTTATATCCTTTAAATAATGCCTTAAGGTAGGACAAATAATATAATACAAAATTCTTTGGCAAATATTCTTACTAAATATTTTTTATATTTCAAAAATAAAATTTTAGGCATTTAAAAAGGTATGGTATTAACCATACCCAATCTAGAAGTAACTTAGATTAATGGAAAGATATCAACAGGAAATTGTGGTCCTACTTTTCCATAACACGCAGAAAGAATCCTTAGCGATACCTTCTATTATTTTCAAAAAAAACGTTCGCGGGAATCGCATATCTTTAATCTATGGTTTTAATATGTACCATCAGGTAAGCAGTTTCCTTCTTTGAGCATAAAAAATGATAAACTAGGTTTTACTAGGTGATAGACTCAGTACTGAATCGTCTATGTAGGTACCACCGCAGTGCCAGATATCGTCTCGAAAAATATGTATGTTACGCACTTTTGTGTTTCAGGATAAGGGCACTGCTGCTTGTAAAACTACCGGGTTTAAGAGACCTAACATCTGTAGTCTCGGGTATGCAAAGCTTTGGATAAATCTTTTGGCTTTCACAACACGAGTAGGTTATAGACATTGGCATGGAGAATCGACCAGAGAATTCAAAATAAATCACAAAGTCAAAGCCTCGTTGAATATCTTTTTTATCGTTGCCAAAAATAAATGATATTTGCCGACGCACCGTATTAGAAGTAGGGTTGGCAAATACTTTAAGATCAATTCTAATAATATGCCGTAATTGTGTCAACTTTTGAAAGTTGTTGATTGCAGAACTATTCTTAATTACAAATATAATTAGGTACCTAGTTACTCGTACACGTAGTAGTTTATTCTATATAATATGGATAGTAAAATACATAACATATGCAGCATGTATGTACCAAAATCTTTTAAACATTATTCTGTCTTAAAAAACTTAAGGGAAGGGAAGAATTTTTGCTTTATTCGATGAATACAAAATTTAATTTGGAATTACTGAGACAATGTACAACATGCTTCCTTGAGATTTTGTTCTTGAACATGTAATTTTAATTCATGTTTAACAGTATACATATATTAACATATATACGGCTATCTTGTTGTCTTCATATTATTTCATCATAACCTCCGCACTTTATACGTCCCCACCGAGGGGCACGAGGCTACCCGTTAAGGGTGTTAGGCCTTAGTCGTCCACGAGGACCCACTAGATTAGACCACTTCGCCCACAACCTTTGCATAACTTCGCAGGCGTGCCCAGGTTGTCTCACCATGTTTTCACTCACCGTAAGAGCGTCGGATAAACGTACATATAATTTCGAAAGTTCGAAAGGACATTGGTGCGTGGCGGTATTTGAACCCGCGCCCCCCAGATCGAAAGGCCAATAAGCCGCCGACGCTCATTGGTTTACCGTACCGTATAACCGTAAGGAATTAAAGTGATAGCCAATCAAACTACTTAACATAGTAATTCCCGAACAACTTTGGCATCCCTAACTTGCACCCTTATAGGGCGTTTACCCTTCAAAGAAATATAAAATTCAATTTCACGGCTTATTAATGAGCCGCTGACGGTACTAGCAAAATAAAGAAACTAACACATAATGATGATCTCTCACCCTTCTATTGTTGTAGCTAAATGAACTTTATGTGATTAATAATTTATTGAGTTGGATTGGAGATTGTAGTCAATGAGTCAAGCTTAGTTAAATAGTTTATCTGTTCTTTTATGTTAAAAATACCGAGCAAGCACCATTAAGAGTATCTTAGTGGCTATTGTCGTCTATAATACACAGCAATGGGTGTAGACATGTTTTAAACACTGTTTCAATGTTGAGTAATTTCTTTAACTGATCCTTCAGTCCTGGTTATGGCGAAGAAATAGATGCCAATGAGTCGTCCTCCGTCGATAACGCAGGTCTTTTCAAAAGTATAGATATTATATATATATATATATATAATATATATATAATAGATATTAATATATATATATATAATATATATATATATATATATATACTATATATCTTTAATCTATATATATATAATATATATAAATATATATATATTATATTGCTTGAAAACTATATCTGTTTCGATTTCCATTGACCGATCCTAGCGATCATTACCAATATTAGATTTGATACTAGATAGAATCTATATAAGTTCCTACTTTTGTTTAAATTTTGGGTTTTTGTTTTAAATTTAGCTACGGATTTTTTGAGAGCAGGTCAGTTCAATAATAAGGACACCTAATTTTTTCATGATACAAATAAAAAACAGCTTTATATCGCACACAAAAATATAATTCAGGTCCATAATAAAACAAAGTGATATAATAACATATAACATTATAAAAAAAGTCCATTAAGAACACATTCAAAGTCCCTTCAATTTGAATAATATAAAAAATATTTCCAATAAAATTTTAAAACAATAATCTTAATTTATTCTAAAGGTCACCCTGTTAAACCTTCCAATTAAACTTAATGAATATTTTATTTGGTACTGGCGTCACTGAGACGGATTCTTAAATGTAATAAAACTTATTAATAATTATATAAAATTTAGAGTCACTAAGCTTAAACGGCCACTAATAATACGAAAATTTAACTTAAATAACACACGCCCCAACAATAAATAAATAAATAAACGATTGCTAACGATCAAAACTTGCAGACACCTAATTCAAAATTCGTAAAGCATTAAGTTATAAGTAATTCAATTAAGGAAATCTTGGAACTACACTTCAACTTGTCTCTGGTTTTCAACCATGCTTGTGACCACATTCTGGGCTGTCTTACCAGCCTCACCTTCACTTTCAGTCAGAACTCTGTTTATGATATTGGCACAATCTTTGTTCTCAACAATACTAACATGATTACCTTCCAAGAAGTGGACAATGACAGGCTGTTCAGAGAATTTGTCTAAACCATAATTCTCTTCTACAACAACTAGCGGCGGGTTCTCCTTAGGACGTAAAAGGATGATCGGGGATTTCAGTTTCTTAATGTTTTTAGTGTCATAGTCAAGCACAGCTTTGAGACGGTCGTAGCAATTAACAGCAATGGCGGCGACGAACTTGTTGGAGTATTTCCCTTGGACTGGGG
>PQWD01000403.1:25922-37666 GCA_019425675.1 Leucinodes orbonalis
AGGGTCAAAATCAACAATAATCCTGCATGTGTGCTGTGCCATTACTTTGAATTATTAATTGTTTTATTTATTTTTATTAATTTCAAGCAACAAGACTCATTTTTACTATGAATTGAGATTTTCTTTGTCATCATTTGTTTTGGTATTCTTACAAACTAAGAGTGATTACCTGGCAAATGTAAGGGTTCTAATATCTTGAGCGGTGAGGAAGATCTCGAACTCTCTCTCGAGGGTCTGCTTAATCTCCACGGCCATCATACTGTCCATACCCAACTCAGCCAAGGAGACTTGCTGCGAGACAGTCTTAAGATCCTTGATACCTGTTTATAAAATCCATACGTCACAATTTGTAAGGTTAAGAAACACGAGAACTGTAACTTGGAATAATATGCCCACTGTGTATCCAATTCCACTAAAAAGAGTCTGACCACCTACCAATCGACTATTTATGGAATATTTGACGACGATGATTACTAAGACAATGGCTGGATGTTAAGTGACAAAGATTATTCTTTTCAAAAGAGATTAGAATAATCGAAATTAATCTTAATCAGAATCGACTGAATTACACGATCAGAACTTATTTAACTAAATGCGACATAATCAGTATGAATAAATTAAATGCGCAAGTGAATTTCTTGTACAAATAGGTATGTTACTATTACTAAAACTTTCATGCTAGACGCAAATGTAGAACATTGATGACTGCCAAGACAACTTATACAGATTACAAAATCTAGTATATAACATTGAATGACGACTTACCCATGATCTGAGCGACTGCATCAACGATGTTACCACATCCAGACCCTCCAGCTTTCTTCTCAGCCACCACGATAGAAGACACAACGGGTGCGTCTTGCTTCAGGAACTTGTCCAACGCAAGGAGACATGAAGAGATTCTTTGCTGGAGAGTACCACCAATCTCCAGTTGAACGTCTTCATCTTGCATGTCAGCTACGAGACCCACCTAAAGGAGCGATAAGAAAATCTTGAAAGAGGATGATACATGTAAACTACCTATGGTATAAAGGATCTCCTGTGAGAGCATGTTTAAGATAACTTCATCCTTGCCCCAAAAGTTGCACCAAGATTCTTTTGTAACAAATAAAAGGACCCCGGTAGTCACTGGGATATTGGCGTAGGCACATGACTCTATTTCAAGGGACGATATCTGGCACTGTGGTGGTATCTACCTAGATGCCTCAGTATCGAGTATACCACCTAGTAAATTATTTGTAATAACCCCCAATCTTTTAACAATATCTGTGTCGACTTCATTGAAAGTTTTCATAGAAGCTTTAAAATTATAATTAATACAAATGTTATTTTATGTATAAGTATTTACGACGCATGTTCTAAGTATTGAAGTTGAACAGTAATCATAAAGCAATACATAACAAACTTACGTCACCAACGGCTCCCCACTGTACGGCCAACGCAGGAAGACCGAGCTTCTTCCTCCACTCACAGATTCTTTCCATGACAGAGTTGGATAGACCGTAATTGGTTTGACCAGCGTTACCACGGCCGCAAGAGACCGAAGAGAAGACCACGAAATTTCTGCAAATTTCGTAAATGTTAATAGTATAATATAACATATAGATATTCTACAAAAAAAAAACATTTTTTTCTCTCCATCTAAGGAGATATCAGACCACATATTTCATATTGTCAACTATAGTACCTAACTCCTTTTTCATCACCACAACTCTGTTTCATGACTATTACGTCTTTTTCTCGAAACGAAAAGATAGCTTTATTTCTTTTTTAGCCTGGTCAGTCACTTTGTTCACAAAGATTTATTGAATTTGTGCAGAACATAATATTTATATACGAATTAAGATAAGACATACGAATTAAAGTTATAAATGAAATCTCTAACAAACACTAGATTCTCTCGTTCCAATTTCCGAAGTTCACATACCTTAGTCCAGGACAGTGCTTCTTAGACAGCTTATCCAGATGCATGGTTGCCAAGGCTTTGGGCGCATACGACGTCTTGAAAGTCTCCGGCGTCTGATTTTGGAAGATTGAATCCTTGAGCACGACAGCCAAATTAAAGATTGCATCAACATGGCCCATAGCCTTGGCCATTAGGAGCATCTCCTCACACCCACTCTCCGTTGTGACGTCGTGGGTTGAAATTTGAACATCAGCACCATAGCTGGCCCATGCCCTGAATGAATTAATCGGAAAATTATGGGGTAATTGAACTGGCTAATTTCTTTCAAATGGACATGGGTACACTTTTAATCCGTTGTCTTCAATCTGATAAATATAAAATATGGACACAACCAAGCCATGAACTACCTTCATAGGGTTCTTTTCAGTCCAATTATGCATTTTTTATTTACTTATGTTTAACAATGTCTCTTCAACCTATTGCAGTCCACTGCTGGACGTAGGTCTCCCCCATTTTGCGCCAGACATCCCGGTCCTCCGCTTAAATAATATTTGTTTAACAATGTAATTGTTTCTAAATATTTTTTACTTTGCTAACTCCTTATCTGAAAAAAGTAATAAAGGTCCGAAAATATTTCAAAATCTTGCTGCCTAGGCGAACAGGTGATAGTCACCAAAATTTATATTGCCAGTGCTATAACTTAAGGGTCAATGACTTCGATATTTAAAGAGCAACTATAGGGTAATTTATCCATAACGAACCTGAGCCTCGAAGACTGGTAACCATTGGTGACTCCTCGGCGAGATGTGAGGAGTAGCTTCCTTCCTCCTCTCATGATGAGCCAATCTGCCAGTTCCAGACCGAAACCTCCCAATCCCCCCACAATGATGTAAACGTTGTCTTCACGGCACATATATCTATGGAGGAATGTAATTAGCTCAGTTGTTTATCATCACCATCAAAAGAGGTCGGATGCCCGGCCAGTACCAACATATGTGTATATCATGTATATCAGTGGCATGCACTCCATATATGCAAGGAAGCAGTGCATACCCTGTGCGTCTAGACAACCTGGAAATCGCCAACATATCAATGATTCCCACTTATTCGCCCATTTTCCTTTACAGATTTGAAACTATAGGTGATCTGCTGGTGTCTATATTATATTGGTCTGGGTTTTTCTATGAATAAAAATCAGTGGTTTTGGTGATGGAGGAAGGATAATCCATTGAAAAACCACTTAGTGGGAAGGCCTATTCCACTGAGTGGCAGGCCTTCCCACTTAGCATGACTATAGGAAATATAGACCGAAACCCAACAACTCAATTTGCTATTCGGTAAGATGCATCAAGATTAGGTCATGTTGGCTTGAGTTTCAAAAATTGTATTCAAAATTTATAACCTAAAATATCGGCATAAAAATACTGTAGTATTTTTTTAATGTTTTTGACGCCTGAAAGTGTCTGTTCAATGAAATAATTACTGCAGTTAATACCATTGCGGGAATATGAAACTCAGTTAACATTTTTAATTCCACACTCAATTACTATAGTATCTTCAACCAAAACTCGCATTTTAAGCGTAAAATGTAAATTCCAACATTTAAATTACCAGCTGGCAAAAGAAAGCAAAGGAATCCCACTTTGTAATGATTACATTATCTGAGAGTGAAGGCTGTATGCACTAGATATCCCGAGTCGTGGCTCGGTGAGCAATGTAAACCGAGCCTTATTCGACTAGTGTACAGTAGCCGGGAATTGCAAGCTTAAACTAATAAAGTCGGGATGGGTATTCTCTATTAGCGCTTTATTAAATAGTTTAATAAAAAATGTTATCTTAATTACTCAACAATATAAGGTTCTTGAAAATAGGTACCTAAAACGGAATTATCAATACGTATGAATAAAATTAGAGTGTCTGTTTGGAATATTGTAATAAACTTTTTTTTTCGTGCATATTTTTGACTGTTTGTTCCGGGTAGGTAATCTCTGAAATGGCTAGATAGATTTTGATCGAACTTTTTGGCTGGTAGCTGATTTTATAAGGAAAAACTTAGGGTCCTATTATTTTCGAGTAAACCTCTTTAATAAGAAAAAAAAAGATCGGGGCCTGAAAATGCGGCGAAATGGATCCTGTAAAGGATGGTACGGCAGTGTTTGCTTCGCGCTCGACTTGGCGGGGGCACTGCCGTGCCCCCAGATAATATTGTACCGCGCAAAGGTATTAAAAGGATAAACTCAGCGCCATGTGGCAAACTTCATACTAAAGATCCCTTTGGGCCTTCATCAGTAGTTAAGAGTGTTACCTGGGCATGGCATCAATTGGCATATGTGTTGGCTTCACCGGCCTGTGGCTGCGCTCTTCTTCACGAATCTTCACGATTACCTGTAAAAGAATAGGTTTGAGCATTTTCTGGTAAAGTTAATAAATAAACAATTTATATAAGAAACTTCATTACCAGTTCACTGTTGGACTAGGACGATTAAATGAATAACAAATATCTAAATTATTAAACAAAATAATAAATAAATCAACAACAAGCATCATCCTCATACCGTTTTCTTAATTTTTTCCTATCATTCGTCAACTCATGACGATCTTTTTTCTCAGACATATTTTTTTCTAATTCCAATTATCTTTTCTTAGGTTTAACAACCAAAAACCAGCAGCAGAAGTATACAATTATTGTTAGGTATCAGTACAAAATAAATGTCCAGACTCGAGAATATTTACCTTGCCAATGTGTTTTCCAGCAGCCATGTAACGGAAGGCGGTTTCCACCTCGTGCTTCTCAAACGTGCAGTAAGTCAACGGTCTCACAGCACCACTTTCTATGCCTGACAGCAGAAGATCTTGCAGCCTCTGTAATATTAAAAATCTTCAGAATTTGTACATGCAAATGTCGTTCTTGTTGAGATTTTACAGATTCTTCAGAAATTTTACATTTTCACAAAAGTCTAGAACATGTTTTCTGCGATAAAAAATATTATAAAAGAGCATTCGACCTAGCCCCATCACAAGTGAATGAACAAGCATCAGGAGTAACCATTTTACTCCTTAGTATAATAAAACGTTATAAGCAGCAGTTAAAAAAATTGAAGAATATACAAAACCCGAACATACCATTATTTCAAATTAAGACGTAGAAGTTTAACAAGATTGCTGAATCAAAGATGCAGTACAGAATTAATCTAATCCTGAAACTTGCTCTTTCTCAGTTGATGCCATATGGAACATCAGTCAATTATGTTAAGTCCGTGTTATTTGCTACTGTAGTAATCCTCGTACTAACCTTTCTGAAATCGTCGCCCTGGTCGAATATGTAGTCTAACATGATGCCATGGAAGGAGGTTTCCTTGAGGAAGAAATACATGCCAATCGGCGTGTTGTTACTGATATCGAACTTGCCAATCTCCAGGAATCTGCCTCGGTAACAGAGAACATCTGACTGACGCCTGGGAAAATCAGTAAAATTTTGTGTAATTGAAATAGTTTTTTTTTTTGCAAATATTTCAGTTATAAGTTCATATTATGTTTTCTTAAAAATTATTGCATGATATCGAATTATTTCTTCGATTTCGTTGTTTCAAGAAATAGAATTCTAATTGACACATTTTATCAACACTTTTCGATTTATCAGATATCTTCCTTGTAATCAGTAACCAATAGCCTTTTACTACCAAATTTGCATGTAAAATATTATAATATTAATATGCTCGTATCTCTATAAATATAAGAATACATTAAACTTACGTGAAGTTTCTCATCAGAAAGCGAGTTAAGCACCATGTCGACTCCCTTGCCCTTAGTCTCTCTACGGATCATATCCTCAAAGGATGTGTCACGGGAGTTGCCAATATGGGAATCTGCAAACATTTTGCTTCGTATTATGTCAAAGCATATTTCTGTTATTCTTATGTTCACTGGGTTAAATAATCTTAACCTCTCAGTGTGAAGTTTATAACACCTCAGTACTTCAAACTATCTATATTATTTTCTACTATAGAAGTTCAATAATTAAATGGTTATACCATTTAATTATTGAACTTAAATAATTAAATGGTATGACGACCCATTTGGTGTTGCGGTTGAGTGGTCGGCTGCAACACCAAGGGTTCCGGGTTCGATCCCCGGCAGTACAAACATTTGTGTGCATGAACATGTCTGTTTGTAATGGTCTGGGTGTTTTCTATGTATGATATGTATGTATTACGAAAAATATGTATTTAAGTATATTTACCGTTGTTTAGTACCCATAATACAGCCTTCACGCTTAACTTGGGGCTAGATGGCGCTGTGTAAATGTCAGTGGATATTTATTTATTAAATGGTTATACCATTTAATTATTGAACTTTTAAAATTGTACGTAAAGTGCATCACTTGACTATAAGTCGAGTGAAATAAATAGTTTTGATAGATCAAATTAAATAACCTAGTTAAACCGCCAGTCAACATCTCTATTAAAAAAATAGAAAATAAATGTTCAGACCTATCTGTAACAGTAAACAAATAATTTCTCTAAACCAGACAACTTAAATCTAATTGGTTTTAATTACCTTCTGTTATAACATAGTCATCATTTGTTTCCAAAAAATTGTCTCTGTGTGTTTAAAGTTTATCATTGAGATTTTAGTTAACGCTTTGATTAGTTAAGATCTGAAGATTGGTGTTCTAAGTCGTTAGGTCAAATCAGAAAATCCCGTTACCTTTAAGCTGCGGGAACAGCTTCTTAATAAAGGCCCTCTTCTCCGCAGTACCGACGGTGGTGAACACCTCGCAGCCGTAGTGCAGAGCCACATTGATGGCGGCCTGGCCCACGCCTCCAGAG
The DNA here is from genome assembly GCA_019425675.1 of Leucinodes orbonalis. Lineage (NCBI taxonomy): Eukaryota > Metazoa > Arthropoda > Insecta > Lepidoptera > Crambidae > Leucinodes > Leucinodes orbonalis. The sequence goes on from PQWD01000403.1 coordinate 32,658, forward strand.
CCGGCGTGGATCAGAACAGATTCACCGCGTTGGAGTTGACCCACCATAATCTGGGATCAAAAGGGAAGGTTTGAGATTGACGCCATGACAGCGAGTTACACGTAATAATACGCAATCAATCGTCATTGGCTCAATGGTGTGGACTGTTACCCTCCTTCCGGTAAGGCTGAGGTTCAAATCCCGACACGTACCAATGTGTTTTCGAATTTTCGAAATTATGTGTACGTTATCCGACGCTCTTATGGTGAAGGACAACATCGTGAGGAAACCTGCGCACGCCTGCGAAGAGATTCAAAGGTGAAGTCACATCCGCGCTGGGCCCGCGTGGACGACTAAGACCTAAAACACCCTATACGGCCAGGCTCTTGCCCCTCGGTGGAGACGTGATGAGCTGATGATGATAATTGCATACCATTTGGAGTTACAAGGTATACAGTTTAAGTGCCAGTTCACATATATCCATATGAAAGGTACCACAACAATTATTATCATCATTACAGCCTAAAATTTCCACTGCTAAACAAAGGCCAAGAGTTGAAACCTACAAGTGACTTAGTCTGAATCGTCATTGGAATAACAATTATCAAGATATTTGATCATGTAGCAATTTTGCAGCTTCAGTGATTTTGTTTTGTTATTTGTTCATCTCTTCACGCTCCATTGTAAACATACAATGTTTAGGATATATATCTTGTTTAAGGCGTCCTTTTTAAATAAAGTATAAATGATAAAACACATGTCATTCCCTTGAGGCAAATGGATATTACAAAATATTTACTCATTTAAAAGGAAATCTCATTATACATTTTTACATTTCAATAATAAATAAGTACGGATTTTCACACTGCACCATCTAGACCCAATTTAAGCAAGTAGCTTGTACCTACTGTGGGTGTTAAGTAACGGAAAACATCATCATCATTACAGCCTTATAAGAACCTCTCCTAATGATTTCCACGCGGACGATACTAGCAGTTGCCATCCAGCTGCTACCCGCCTCCTTAACCAGGTCAACAGTCCAGTAAACCGGAAAACATACTATTTTTGTAAATACGCACCTATACGTTTGTATGGTTTATTTTTAAATTCTTCAAAGAGCATCAGTTTATAAATTGACACCATGACATCATGATATTGAATGCCATAGAAAGTGTAAGGAAATATACTGCTTTGTCAAATGTAAAAAAATAGCTCAGTTGATCAGTAAGTCAACAATTCCATTTGTTTTCCGCATTCTCGTTTTCTTGCGCATCTTTCTTAAAGTACAAAAATAATCTTACCATCGCATAGTAAACTGTCCCGTAAGCGACCGGGACAGTGGCGGCCTCTTCGAAACTCCACTCGTCTGGGACACTCCAGATCAGATGTTTGTCACCCTCCACCACGTTAGCCATCCCACTGTTTCTGATCATGGCCATTACTCGGGAACCACTGCGAAAGTTTAATTAGATTACAATGGAGCAGACTTACATTAACCAGCTTTTTTATCTCATTGAAGAGCACAAATCTTCGTAGCACGGCTATTGTGTTGTAAATGACACCAAAAAAGTTATACAATAAACATTTTTAATTCTTGAGGATTAAATAGCAAATTATCTCTATAGATATTATTCATATATATGCATAGGAAGCATGAATAGCTCTAAATGCCAGTGATGCCAGTAATTCTACGTTTAGGTAATGCTTAGCAATGAGCTCTGGCGATTTTGCTAATTTGACTACTGAAGAGTAGTTGATTCAGTTACTTACGTCGACATCATTCATGACTTTCATCAAGAGTTATCTTGTCCGATTTTATTGAGGCAACTCCTATTTCATAAGAGGAATGTTGCATAGTTATATTTTTCTTAGCTATACTGTTATATATTGCTAAAATAGTTTGAGTAAATAAAAGCTTACTTGGGAGTTCTGCCGACAATTTCAAATCCTTGCACGCATTCCTGCGCAAGTCGGCCTCTAGCGACGGCGTCCACCGTGACGCGACCAGTCGCTGTCATTACGTCACGGAAGTTCAATGCTGAACAGTACACCTGTGCAGATACATCATCATTATCATCAGCCTATAACATTCCAGTAAGAAAAACAGGCCTTCACCATCATCGTCCTCAAGTCATTATACGTCTAACCTTATAGGGTGTATAAGCCCTAGTCGTCAACGCAGGCCAGTGCCGATTGGCCGCATTCACGACCATTGAATCTCTTTGTAGGCGTGCGCCGGTTTCCTCACGATGTTTTCCTTCACCGTAAGAGCATTGGATAAACGTACATATAATTTCGAAATTTCGATACTACATTGTTACGTGGTGGATTTGAAGAGATGTTTTACGACGAACTTAATAGATATATTTTACCAACAACTGTACACAATTTTTATTTTTTATGAGTTTTCAATGCGTTTCAACTTAAATACAACCCCTTTCAAACGCAGCTTGATTCTATATTCATTTGTGGTGTCATTTTTTGTAAGTCTTGTAACACTTTTAGGCATTGAGGTAGTTCAATATTATGATCTAAAACGGATAACAGTTTGACTAGTTTTTCAATAGACTTACGTGAATCATCACGCTGCTTGGATTCTTGAAGACCTGGTTTGGCCTGATGGGTCCTTCCAGCCACCTCATAGAGGAAAGGTCTCCAATGGTGATCGTATTCACGTATGCATGATCAGCTTGGATGGTGTCCAGATCGCCAGCAGAAGATGACGGTATGTGCCCATTGACCCTGAGAGAAAATAAACCATTAAATGAAATACATTCTCTCTTATATCGGATGTATCTCATAGCTCAGTACTTTAATTTCTTTATTTTTCAATAGCTTTAACAACTAGCCTATCACATTGTGCATTATGGGATGACACGCTATGTGTAACTTGTACAGATATTAAACTTTCTGAAAAGGGCGTATGTGCGTGGTATTCCAAAGGATCTGGCCGCTTTTTAGCCTAAGAACCTAAAGAACTCGAAAACATAGAATAAATAATAAATTGTGTGAAATGTTTAAGGGTAGATTAAAAAATTATCTATATTTATAACGGAAAAATTAAGAACATTTACTTGATTGAATGAACAAAGAAAAAAATTGTAATGTGTAAAAAGAAATTGTATTATTTAAATTATTATAAAGTATTTTAAAATTCAAGGAGAAAGCCATTTCATATACAGCTCAAATTGACTCTTAAATGAATAATTCAAGGCAACGCCTTTTTATTCACATGAAAGTGTATCAATACACCTAAAATAAAAGAAAATCTAAAATACTGCCTGGATAAGAAATTATTTACTTACATCTTGGAAAACATTCAACGCCAGATCTTTATCCAGCTGCTCCTCATACATCTCCAGGTCAGGGTTAAAAGCAGGTGCCGATGGGTCTGCAATGAGCATACCATACACAACCTCACCACCAGGCTCTCTTCTCAGACAGTTGACTAGACCAAGAAGTCCATTAATGTGCTCATCTTGGTTATAAAGCACCAATTTCTGTCCTTGCTTCAATTCTTCTTTGACTTTATCGATCCAAGAGAAGCTTTCGTCATTGGTGACAATCTTGACAAATTTGGCAGGTCTGGCACCAACTCTCTTTCTGAGAAGGACAATGTACTCTATGCCTGTATCCTGAATGGTGATGACGTCATATTTGTCGGAGTAACGTTTGGGATCAGGGCGGTCTTTCTCTCGACTGATTATGAAGCACTTATCGCGAAGAGTTCCCAAGCCTTGCTGGAGGACCTGTAGAAGTAAATGAAAATAAGATAGTACCAGAAAAGTTATGGTTAGGAAAGTGATTTCTTTATTTGACACCTTCAGTTAAAAAATGCCTAAGGTATGCAGAAAGGGACTCATTAGAACTCATATAATTACAGATAGGTGATGAAAACAAAAAGTGTTTATTCAGTTTAGGTCCTTATAGAACACTTATGAATGTCAAATGAAGCTACCACTGGTTCGGGAGGTAGTTTTCCACTGAGAAGAAACCAGCAAGAAACTCAGTACCTAGTTACTCTTTTCAAAAAAAATTTGTTGAATGCAGATTCATTTGTAATCAAAATAATTATATAAAGCAAATTATATTTTCAATTTTTATCATATTATGTATTGGTAAAAACATACGAGTATGATGAGTAATACACATGTAATTATTCAATAAACATACAAAGAAAACAGTACTCACGTCTTCTCTCTTCAGAAGATTAGCACCAATGAACACTACAGCATTAGATTCACCAGACAACTTCTTGTTCTCAACAGTGATGTTAGAAGGCATCTCAATAGGCTCCTCGGATATCAACAGAAGTTCGGCTTGCATCAACGGCATATCTCCAAGTATATCAGCCACAGTTTCCATGATTGGCTCCAAGTTGTTTTTCTTGTACTCATCGTCTATTAACTCGATGCTCTTTACTTTAAACGTTTGGATGTTTTCGAGGACAAGCTGAAGATTGGCGACAATGTTTCGACCTAAATAAAAATAGAAGTGTTTAGAACTAAGATTTAAAAATCATCATATAAAGTATTTGTCTTTGATTTTGGGTGGGTGGTGTCTTTTGACAAAGGGTTGCACTTTATCTGTTCTCAATTATAATATACCAGCATCTAAATTGATCTGCTATGTAAACTACAAATTATGGCTTGATTACCTTCATCTTGCTCGTTCCAAAGTTAGGAACAAAGACGTTCTTCTCCAACACGGGACACGAGTGGGATCCTCTTTGAAATAGGAGTAGCGTGCAGTCCTCGAATTTCAACACCACCAGCCCTGTAGGTACATTAACTAATATTAAATCTCCCTAATAACAAAGTATGTTTGCATTAAGTGCTTGGTTCACACGTTTAGTTTCATTCGAATAAATATTTAAAAAGTTCATTAGCTCACTAAACGTCACCACCGAGGGGCACGAGCCTACCCGTACGCGGGTGATTAGGCCTTAATCGTCCTCGCTGGCCCAGTGCGGATTGGACGACTTTACGCACAACCTTGAATTTATTCGCAGGCGTGCGCAGGTTTCCTCA